>WBMZ01014274.1:206485-254492 GCA_013400975.1 Atrichornis clamosus | reverse complement strand
TTCCTTTCCTTTCCTCTTCACTTAGTCCTGAAATGACATCTTGATATAATTTTGTGTGTGTGCGTATGTATCAATGTGCTATTTTTTTATATCAACACGTGTATCTCAACAAACCGGAATTCAATTTTACATATAATCCTGATGCAGATTTGTTATTTTACCCCATTTCTCATATTATACTATAAATCAACTTTGACAACACATTTTCACTGAGCTACATCTAACAGAAATGTGTCTCATGAAAGAGTAAGGAAAAAACAAAGGCACTTTAGGGAGTTATTGATATAATTACGCAGTCTGTAATATAATTAATAGAGGAGCTAATTTAGGCAAGACTTATTCAGAAAGAAAAGTTGCTGAATTTGAATTCTGAGTTAGGACACAGCTCTACCCACAAATATCTGCATTAAAGTGGTAACACAATTGGCTGGAGACAGCGCTATTTCAGTCTATAACTGCCTGACCTTGAATCAAGCAGGTGAATTTCAGTCCTTCCGTGACATTTTATTTACACTACATCAACAGCTCATAACCATAATCCTTACCCATGGTAGCTGTTCCTCTGTGACCACAGCAGGATCACAAGAGGGCATATGTTGGTACAATCTATATTTCAGGTTTTTTGTCATTTTCATGTTATGGAATGAATACCTTTTTGGAAGTGATAAACAAAAAGAAACAAGAGTAACAAGCTAAAAGAGATTCAGGTAAACATTTTAGACAGCTCTTAAAATACTGTTTCTCAAGGCAGACTTGCCTCTGAGGCAGAGTCAGTGGAAATACCACAACTACAATACATGATTCCTTGAGCTTCACTATCTGTGTTTTCAAGTTAGCCAATATATTTTGAAGAGATTTGAATTGCAGCTGGATATTATTAGATTAAAAAATAATCAGACAAAATATACAAAAAGGGTGTAAGTAACTGAGATACCTGGATGTCCAGGAAAAAAAAAAAAAAGCCTCTTATTTATTGTCAACATATTGGAAAAATTTCAGAGCTTTCTTTTGTTTATTCTGCATTATCTTTTATGATTATTCTCTCCTATGTCTCAGAAATAAGAACTGGAGAAAATTCTTCCTGCACCTAAAATAATTCCTGTATGTTATTCTCTTGTTGATATGAGATGAAGTTCACCATGTTCTTTTTTCTAAGCTTGGTAGGGTATTGCAGCTTTACTAGTCCTGTAATACAGAGGTGCAGCCTCCCCTATGTTAAGCTCTCAGGCTCTGACACTAAAACACAGTGAGATCTGCTCAAGCCAGAACAACAGTTTACATGAAGAGACAATGTTTCTTAGAGCTGCTTGTGCCACTGAAATACTGCTGGGCTGTAATGGTATCATGTATTTATCAATAAAGGGAACAGTGCCATTATGCCAGTCTCTGATAAACTCCACCTATTGGAATCCTCCCAATATGTGATAGGGGAAAAAGGGGGAAGAGTTGTTGAAGTGGGGTGTGTGTCACAGCTACAACTCCTTTCTTCCCATGTGCCTGGTTTAATTGACTGGGTCCAATAAAAGAAAAGGAGAATAGCTGATTTTCACAATATATATATCATTTGGTTAAGGTAAAAATGTAATACCAAATTGTATTGAATTACTCCAAATATCACTGAGAGTAGAGAAAAAAATAAAAACAGAAACTTGGCAATCATATGGAAGATGGCAACAAAAATATATGTTGCTACACAAGTTTGAAAAAGGCCTGAAGGGATGCAGAGTCCGTAGTCAAAGTCAAAGTTAGACTGTTAAAATACCTATAACACTTTGGTAAATGGTGCAGTACAGAGCAGGTGAAAAAAGAAAAAATCTGAATGCATACTGGATCAAAGGGAATTATTGTACACAGCACTAATATTTTCTAATAAGTTTGAAAATTAGTAGTCTTGGCAGTTGTTTTTTATTCTCGTGACAATCCCAAGCAAACCGTAATTTATGGCATTTGTTCCCACTGCTGGACATATAATCAGAACAGCCAGCTTGTTTTTTTCTTTCTCTCCTTCTTCACTACTTTGAACGAAGCATTTGAATGACTGTTTCCATTTATATCTGGTAAGTACTGTTTCACATAGAGCTTTTTTCCCCCTGCTTAGTAATTCACCCACATCAAACTAAAAATACAATAAAGGCATGCTGTTCTTTTAAAACACATCATGATGCTGGGCTAACTCCCATTGCCATTTCTCTTTAACACAAGTAATTATACTCTTCAACTGCCCTTTGACTCTCTGTGGACCAAGGGCAGTCCTGAATGGAAATGAACTTAATTAATTCTGTTCACTGGAGTGGAGTGTCTTAACCATGGCAAGGCAGCTTGTTTCCATAGGTTTATGTAGTTAGTTGTAAGCAGCTGGATCTATTTTTCCTTTCTATGTTGTTTCTGTTAGCCCTGATATTTTGTCTTTGCAAATGGCATGTTCAGTGTGAAGAATGAGTCCAAATCTTCATATAGAACTGACTGTAACTCCACAAGGAAACTGCAAATTTTGCAGGTAAATTCTAAAATCTTTTGAATCAACGTATGCAATTGATAAGACCAGGGCCTGAGGCAGAAGTTTTAGCAAAGCACTGAAACACATGTTTATTTAAGCATATTATTGTGACTAGCTACTTTCTTTTCAGAGTGTTTTACTGAAGAACGCAGTTCCTTAAATCACTTGTGAATGCCCGAAGATGGGAATTATTTGCAACAAATAGCATTAGTTAAGCATAGAATTTAAAAAAACCCCAAAAATAAACCACCAAAACAAAGCCCAAAAGTTGTTTGGAATCTGAAAAATAGAAATATTATATTATCCAAGCTAGATGTACTGATATAATTCGATACCATACAGATATGGTTATATTGTTTTAATACACGTTAATTCTTTGCTTTCACAAAAGGATGGGGATAAACTCTTCCATGTCTGTTTATTCTTGATTTTTATTTCAGGTTTTCTGATTCAAAACTGGAATTGAACCCCTGAATATATTTAAAACACTGCTAATATAAAGGCATTTTGAAGTGAAGCTGCTATGTTTTGCATTCAATAATTCAACATTTGTTGTTGAGGATTAAAATGGCTCAAAAGCATAAGGCTCAAGTTCCAAACCCTCCCCAATGAAGGTTATTTATTTGATATACACAGAAATAGTTTTTAAGTAGCAAATGTAATGTACACCCTGGTCAGCTTAGCCAGTGCATTAGGCTCTCTTACAAGGCATGTCTGGCCTTAACTGATACACTTGACAAAGATTGAAGAAAGTATTTCATTTAGTCTTCCCCATGTATGCTTAGTGCCAAATAGCATGTCTATTCCTGCATCTCTCTGTTTTCTTTCTTTCTTTTATTTTTTTAAATCAGGTTCTATTTTTTTATGGGAAAAAATGTTAGATATGGTAATACCGCTAGACATGGTAGTCCGAAACTTCAGAAATAAGACATTTTAAGGTAGAGAACACATTGCCTAATCTTTCAGTACTGTCTAAAACCATGAAACATTTTTAGAGTCAGAATAAGTTTGGCCATTTTCACATTTTCTCATGCCTAGCTGCACTTTGGGATTCAGAGAGGAGTAGAAAACATAAATCCCAATTTAAAGCATGAGCAATTGCTCTCATAGTACTTCAAATCCACCAGAAGTACTGGAGATGCCCCTGGGGAAGCCTGTTCTCAGGAGACTTCAGTCAAGATTTGAACCTGCATGGCTTGGATATCCGCAGTGTTTTTAGAATTACCTGAAAGCTATCAAACCTATTCAGGTCCCCTACACAATTTCATTTAGGTAATAACTTTCTGATTTATCTAGCTATACTCTGTGGGACTCTAAAAGAATTAGGACTTATTCGGCTTGAGTTTTTACTGTATATCCATAAGCATGATGTACGTTTAGGTGGAAGGGCCATCAAGCAGATTTTGACACTTTAGTAGGCCACATAACTCAGTTATGTTAGGAGAGGTTCTCCTCAGTTCTTGCTATAATCAGACTTCTGTTCTATTGCAGAATAATTAATGAAATAGAGAGGCAAAAAAAAAATTAAATTTCTACTAAATTAATCATTTAAAAGAAAGCTTTCTTATGGAAGTCTTCTTTATAAAAAGCCAACTTTCAGTGCCGTTCATTTAAGTCAAGGACAGTGAAATGCAAGTAGCACTCAATCCAGGAATTCAAGCTTCAAAGGGTTATCCTAAATTGGTTCACTGACAGAAAATTATCCAAGCAAAGGTCAGGCACTCATTAAACCTTATCTGAAGCTGAAGTTATATGTTATGGTTTATTGCCTCAAGTACCAATTAATAAAGAATTAAAGAAATGAAAAACCAGTGATTCATACCTTTGCTGGGAGAATACTCATACTTCAGCATAATGCGAAAATATGAATAGTCATTTTAGTCATGTACTATTTTATTAGGCACTTAACTCTGTAGGCTTTATCAAAAGATATATGACATTCATTTTTAACAAAATGCTGAGGAGATTTGGAGAACATTTACTCAAAATCTAATAAAGTAGATTTGAGAGATATTTTCAAATAGAAGCTTTAAACACAGGCATCAATTATTAATGAAGAAAAAATGCTTAAGAATAGGGGTATGGGTATAAAGAAGTGTTGAAATATCACTGTGATATCAAGGACAATTGTCTTTTGTGAAAGCTGCAACAGAAAACATTAAGTGCTGTAGCAGTACACAAGAGCACTTTGCTCGCAAGAGGACTTCTAGCAGGCTTATTTTTATCATCACAGGTATTTCATTAGTTTGACTCAGTCTACACATTTCTTCTCAGTGTTCAGAGAGTTAAATGCTCCACACACTTGTCCCTACAACTGTCTTTGAAATGGTCGTATTATTTTCAGCAGCAGCATATGCTCCAAACCACCTAAGGCTCTGAACTGATGCCCTTTAGCATGCTAAACTGAAAATATGTTTGCACCTTCAGATGCCAACAAGGTTGCATCTGTCACAGAGTGCTTTCCGTTGTCCTTGTTATCTGTCACGTTAAGAGCTGGAACACACAAGTCACTGGTGATTTTGAATGAAAAAGATGTGGCAAAAACTAATGTCCAACCAGAGACAGAAACTTGAGAGTGCAGATAATCTCTGAGGTCAAATAACAATAACCGTAAATGCCTAGCCTCAGTGAAAACAGAATAAATCTGTGTAGAAAAATAAATTCTGAAAACTGAGTGTTCAAGCCTGAGCATGTGCAGCCTGACTTAATAGTCTGGTAACATGAATCATAAGGCATTTAAAATTTTTCCATTTTCTCTGTCTACCCAAAGAGTGAGTTTTCCATCATTGTAGTTAGCTGAGCTCATCATGGAAAAGCTTATCTCCACAATTCCACATGTTTTGAGTGCCTAACATATAGTCAACCACTGTTGCCTCTTTCTTCTACTCTGTGGAGACACACAGTACTTTGCAAAATATTCTGCACATTTACATGAGCATTCAACTATTTTTATTTATTCTGTTATATCCTTCTAGACATGATCTAAAGAGATTTGGGGGATCAACTCTGAAATTTCCTACATTCTTTCCTGGCATGTTCCATACAGGAATTCTTCTGCAGGAAAAATTACACTAAATGCTGACAAATCACATGGTGCAGATGCAAAGTTCCTTGAAATCCTCGAACTCAATAGAGGAATTTTCAACCATCTTTAAATCAGGTTCCTGAATTTTATTTACATTGAGCTCATTGTTCTGTATAGTGTCATTGTTGCACTGGATAAAGCATATTTCTAAATAATTAAAACAATAACGTATTACATAATTCAAATTCAGAACACACTTTTGTTGGCAAGATAGATCTCTGAGTATATTACAGAAGATTATGATTCCTCTTTTCCTGAAACACATGCACTGGTTTCTCACTGCCACGCATCTGCTTCACATGGCCAAATTCTGGCACACTGGAGCACAACGTTGTGTTGCAGAAAGCAGAACGAGAGGGATCACTCATGGATGTATCTCTAACCCCTTGTTTATCTGGTGAGAAGATTCACGGGGCCAAGGACCAGATGAGATGATTATATAAGCTCAGCTGACCTGTAAAAAGACCACTGGAATCCCTACATCAATCCTGTACTAAGCCCCAAAATCTCTTGCTGAGCTAGAAAGCATTATTGCAAGGGATAAGCAAACTTGGTTTGGAAAAGGACTTCTGAACAGCTCTGCATAGCTGACAAATATCTGCCCCTCACTCTTAGAAAAGCCCACCCTATTTTCTGTTGTCCAGCTTCAGTTCCCAAGTCTTGCTCTGTTGCCTGCTGCTGGATGTCATTGACAGCAGCTTTATAAATAAGAAGTCTGCATAACCTCAACAGAGTCTGCAATCAGCACCACCAGCATCCTATACATATGGGATAACTGGAATAAAACTTCCAATTTCAGCAATTCCTGACTGCTGGAATTCACATCTTGACATGGACATGAAGTGGTTCCATGTCTGCTTTCCTGAGAAGGAAAAGGCGTAGAGATATGGTGTACTTTTTCAGTCCCTTCCTTAAGAAAACCTCTAGCATTTTTTATGAAATTAGAAATGTTTACTGGTCTCTCGTGGACTGTATTTTTATAGATTCCAAACAATAGGAAACAAATGTGCCCTTGAAGAGAGATGCTCATTGCTATAAATTAATCTCTGAAGTATGTTTAAATATTTCTCTTTTAATTTGTGCAGTAAGGGAAAAATTTAAAAGGTATAGCAGGGTGTCTGCCACTTCTGTCCTCTGTAGGAGGAAAACACATAGTAGCATATGCCAAGCTTTATTCTCTTCCAAATGCTAACATGAGTGGATGTCAAATCAAATCTCTTGTAGAAACAGAAATGCAGCTGCAGGTACTATGTTTCTCAAAATCCTTCTGTTACTGATGCCTCTGTTTCTATGTTTAATTTATATCCTCAAAATAATTAAATTTTCAACCCATAATATAATATGGGAATGTTCATATATGTGTATGCAGGCATTTCTGTGTGCAGACATCTTTTAAGCCCTTTAATATAGCATTTGAATATTTTGCCAAAAGTGTCTCTGTTAAAATAACAATTTTAAAAAAGGTAGAGAAAATAAATATGTATGATCCTTGATATTTTCAAATATGTCTCATTTTCCTTTCTGTGCATACATGCATTCTCAAGGAACGACAAAAAAAGAGAGAATATTGTTATAACCTGGTGAAAAAAAAGATAATACTTTTATAACCTGGTCTCTGCAACAGATCTTATTTCTTTCCATTTTCTGATTGTATGTTATTTGGTAGTCTGTAGTGTAATTTTCAGGAAAGTGTATATCAGATTGTTTCAGGTTTTATTTTTTATTCTCTTTCCCTTCTGGCTTCTAGTTACTGAAGTCCTAGGTTTTATTCCATGTTTGTTTTTAGAAACCTATCCAATAAATACTTTTTCCCTCAGACTGTTCTGTTAATGTAAAAAGGAATGCATTTTATCTGATTTTCAAAACACAAACCTGTGAAGCTGAAAACATTGAATACAGATCCATTAAATCCCAAGGGAGGAGCTAGGAAGTGCTATATAGTTTCAGAGTATTTCTCTGAAGACAATTGTTCCTGACTGACAATTCCAACTCGGATATTTAGCACCAGGCATGTACAGCAGCAACAACTGGATTTTTGTTCCTGTTCCTTATTCATATATAATTCCCTGCACATTCAAAGGATTACACACTGTTTATGCATCATGCAATCTCACTGAGTCCTGCTTATTTACAGTACTTACTCCTGCTGCTAAAAGGAAAATGGTTTCAACAATCCTCTTTTGGTGCCAAAGCTGCTGCTACTGAATGAACACAACCTGCCTGCAGTACTCTGATTGATCCCTGCGATCCCTGTATCCAACAGGAGTTCAAAAGAATTCTGCTGTTTAAAGGACTAAAATTGGTATTCCTTTAAGATTTACTGGCAAACTAAAGCTCCTTCATGGAACAGCAGATACTGCTCTGCCTTTCAACTCCACAGCACACCAAAGTGACACTGAACAAGTTCAAGCTTTGAATGGCCTTGACAGCACACTGCACCTTAAGACTGGCATTTCCTAGCTCAGAATCCTCCTTAGCTCATGAGCAAGGGCTAATGTCACTGAACTTAGCCATAGCTTCCAACTCAGCTCTGAAGCAGGACCCGTATACTTGGGACACATTCAAAAGAATAAATTTTAAATAATCTAGCATGAGGTAGCTCTTTGCAGTTACTGTTAAGGCCACCTTTGCAGCTTGTCAAACCCCATTGCCTGTAAAAGCTCAGTTTGCTACTACAAAGTACAATTCACACATCCATATAACCTCTTGCAGGGCTTGGTAGGCTAAAAAGATAGGCTTTAATAGATTGCTTTGACGAGTGGAGAATAGAAAGGTTTTCCTGTAACAAAGACCTTTGTAGGTGATATGAAGGCTGGGATTACAACCAACCTTAAGAGAAATAGGCATTTAGACTAGAGAGACATCATTTTTATAGTTTACTTTATAAAAGAACTTGAAGCTTCATCCACACACACAAATATTTCACCTTCTCTTTTTAATTGTGTCACCTTCTATTTTTAATTGTCTCTCTTCTGGAGAGATAAAAGACTTCAAAGTACTTCAAGGCTGCAGAGACTGAATATTGGTGAATTTAATCATATCTGTTACTAAGACCTTTTGACACTGTATTAGACATGTTGCTAGTTTTTGCCACAATTTTCTACAGGGTATCATAGCTGAAACATGGTGTTATTCTTCCAGTACAATCAAAGCTGATTTTATTTCAAAGAGATTGCTACATCTCTAACTGAACAACCAACATGCAACATATGCATGCGTGTATGTTCATCTATAACACATTGAACTGTAATCAGCACGATCACAGGCCTCACCAGCATATTGGTTTGTTCCAGCTATACTCTTTTCAGTGAATTTTGAACCTTCAGAAGCCTAAGCAGATTGCAGAGATTAATAGTAGCATTAACTTTTCCCCACAGACAATATTTCATTGTAAAGCAGAAGGCCAACTTTGGGATGTTCAGGCCAGACCAATTTACAGGAGAAAAGGAAAACTTCCAAGTGTCGTCTTTTTATTCATAAAAAGGTAAACCATGATGCCTATCCTTCCATGATTACACTTCAGACAACACCACAAAGCTCACTGCCTTCTTCTATTCTTTACTGTGTAGTCACAGATGCTCTTGTCCCATGTTCCATACAGTTTGAATGTGATGATCTTATATTACATTCTCATTACACAGAGGAAAGCTGATAATCATAATGTCTCTTGTGGTACATATTTACATAGTTTCTAATTAAACAGTATATATTACTGAACAGATTCTTTTTACAAGTCTGCTACTTTTTTAAAGAAACTTTCAGATTTATAAATGATGTCTTTTCAAATTCTTCCACAACACTATAGAATGATTTTGTTAGATTGATTGATCCCCAGTGAATTTTACTGAGAATTAATCACTGTCCCTTTTGGGCAAGTGTTTTCATCCAGTCACTAATTCTCAGCAAGACATGCTGGGCCAAGGTCATTAATATCTTTGGATTTATAACAGTAGGGGAAAAAAAGCAAAGTCTAATTTCTGTATGTCCTGCCACTGTCATACAGAATATTTCTATTCATTTAGGGAAAGCATCAAGATTTGTCTTCATTCTGGTTGAAGCTACCCCTACTTTGGAGACTGATAAAATAACCTACCTGTATTGATTTATAATAATAAATACCCTCTTCATTTATTCAACAACAAAATATAAAAAGGGGGGTCAGAAGCATTAGATTCCCTTTTCCAAGGGAAAAATTAAGGCACACAGCTATTTAAGGCATAATGTATTTAGGCACCAGTGGCACAGCTGGGAGTAACTCTGAAGCTTCAGAATTTATATACTAGCCGTGCAAGTCCTGTATACTAAGATTAGGGAACTGTAGGTCGAAGCCTTTAATCTGTCAGTCATTTTCTATATGATATTTAATATTGTATCAGTCTTGTGATTGCTGCCTCAAAATTTTGTAAAGTAATTTTGAATCTGTGAAAGAGCTGAAAAAACAAGTCTGTGTTTTGGCCAAAAGTCAGAGAGGAGATAAGGATCCTGATGTCCTTCTAAACAAGTCTGATGTCTTAAGACAGGATCCTGATGTCCTTCTAAACAGAGTCTGAGGTCCCGTCTCAGGATGTCAGAAAAGGAAATTCAAATCTCCTGACAAATGAATTTGAACATGGATTGCATATTTCTGAATGGAATGCC
The DNA here is from genome assembly GCA_013400975.1 of Atrichornis clamosus. Lineage (NCBI taxonomy): Eukaryota > Metazoa > Chordata > Aves > Passeriformes > Menuridae > Atrichornis > Atrichornis clamosus. The sequence continues at coordinate 244,272 of WBMZ01014274.1, read as the reverse complement.
CAAACCAAGAGGCTGTCGCAAGAAGGTTTCTTCCTTTCTCAGAGCTATTCATATAGCAAAAGCTTCTCCATTATTCACTGGTCTTATTAAAAATAATAGCAACAAATTTGTGGATCTGGTATTCATGCCCTGGTTCCAAACTTTGCATTGGTGATTATGTATAAAAACCACATATGGTCAAGGACAAAAGGCAGAACAACTCACTACTTTCCCCTAAGATGCTTCCATAATGTTCAGTCTCAGAAATGAGGAGTTGAATACCCTAACTTCAGGTCTCTGGTGAAAAAGAAAGATTTGGGTTCTCTGAATCCACTGCTCAACTGCTGCCTGTGCCCACCTTTGTTTCTAGGGTTTTGAATTTTATTTTAAAATTAGAGTTTTAAAATCAAGACTCTAAGCAAAAGCTGATTTGCGCATGCCTATAACAATTTTTTCGGATATCCAATTTTCTTTATCGAGATTACTTTTAGACAAACACAGGGAGTTTGTGTAGGATATCTAGCTTCCCTGATGGTTTCTAAGCTTAGACTTTATTAATAACAACAATAGTTTACTATCTGCAACTTGTTGCCCCAACCATATTGGAAATATCTGTGCATGAGTACAGCAGAGCTCTGCAGAAGGAGTAGTCCCTCGCTGAATGTGAAGCATAAAGAGTCAGATAATACACAAAAATGGTACATTGTGGCAACATAAAGGCGATGCTGAAGAAAATTTATTTTTCCACTCTATCAAATAGGTTATAGAGTATTTTATAGCACATCATAAAACTGTATTCCAGCAAAAGACAGTTACCCCACTCTTCAAGATTGGTATAAAAGATTTTAGTTCAGTTCCATCTTCATAAATTACTTCAGTATCATGAAAGCCCTGTACATCAACCCAGTAAAAATACCTTTGGTCTTGCAAACTTAATGAGGAAAAAAGCTGAAAAATAACAGATCACTTTTTAAAAATATCTGTGCGTTTCTGATTTCAAAAGAAGTTGCAGGATAATAGGGATCATGGACAGATGTATTTCAGGTTCTTCACTTCATAAATGGAGCTCTGAAAGTGTCCTCAGGTAAGAAAAAGCCCACAGGTGCTGAATAGGTCAGAAGAACCACACGTGCCTCTCAAGCCTAACTTCCGCTTGCAGGTCTGGAAAGATCCCCATCCTGAAACGCTCTGCGCTCCTGCTTTCCCTTCCCAGGGAAAGCGAACTGGCAAGTTCTGTTTGGGAAGGGGCCAATTTCGGAAGAGCTGACCCCGTCCCTCTGCCCTTTCCGCAGGCAGCAGACGCTTTAGATGGGAACTGCAGCAGCGAACCTGTGCACGACGGCGGCACTGGGGAGGTGCCGGGACACATTCCGTGCACTTTCCCCGCAGGGCCCAGCGGGCAGCCGTCCCCCGCGGCGGGCGGCCAGAGGCCAGCTGGGCAAGTGAAGCGCCTTGTCCGTGAGCCAGCACCCGCGCTACCGCCGCTCTCACGCTCCCGGCCCCGCCAGGCCCGCCCTCCCCGCGCTCCGGGCGCGGCGCCGGCGGAACGGCTCAGGAATGCCGCTCAGGAATGAATGCCGCTCAGGAATGAATGCCGCCCAGGAACGCCGCTCAGGAACGCCGCTCAGGAATGCCGCCACCGCGCGGCCCAGGGCGGCACTGCCACCCCGCTCCCGGCGCCGCGGGCTCCCAGCGGCCCCGCCCCGCTCCACTCCCGGCCGGCGCTGGCACAGCGGGCGCTCCGAGCACTGAAACCAGACCCCGCTTAAAGAGTGATAGCCCTCAGCAGCACACAAGGTTGTTGCAGTCCGGTATTGCTCATTTTACCCGTGTGAGTTCCCAAATGCTCCACGGTGCTCTCTTCCCTGGGGAGCCGACAGCAGTGCTGGGCACCGGGCCACCACCAGCCTCCGGGCCGTCTTCAGCTGCGCGCTTAGAGGCGGGCGCTGCATCTGAGCAGAAAAGGAGATCTGGGATCTTGGTTTTAGATAGGCTCATTTCTAACTGGAACGTGAATGCCCTTATGCCAGAGGGCAAACTCGCATAAGTTTAATGGATGAAACACAGGAACTGGGATACGTGGCTGGGCTGACTGGGAGCAGTGGGTAAGACGTCGAAGTGTGACTGTCATTATAAATGAACTATAGGGAGTGGTTTTCACGATGAGGCAGTGATTGTTTTAGTTGGGATTATTAAATCATTTTCTAGTTCTCGGCTTAGAGGTGGAAGCCTGTAACTTGTGTAATCCGCTGCAGTTTTTCTATGGATGTGGCAAGAATGTTCATCCATGTGTGCATCTGTGAGCAGAGAATAAGAAAGAATAAGGACTCCCATCACAATTTCAGGTTCATATTTATGCCACATATACCAAATCAGGGTACATCAGTTCATGGTACCTCTTCACTTCAACAAGACAAGAAATACTTAAACAAGGGAGATGAAACCCGTTTTATCTATTTTTGCGCTTCCCATAACAAAATGCTTGCCATTTCAAGCTTCACCAGGAGTAATGACCGATTTTGCCACTTGCTATTATTTCCTTTTGTCATAACTTTCTTTCCCCTTCTGCTAAACAGACCTAATGAAATGTACCTCATTAGTCAACAGTTCTTAGTGTTACTTCAGTAATTGTAAAAAATATGGGTAAGACATGATCTGAGTCATAACACCTAACTGGGATTCAGTCTGACCTCACCAAATTCAAAGCAAGCTCTAATTGAATGAAGGATGAAGCCTGTGTCATGCCTGTGCCAAACAGCTAATGCAATTAGTCATTCCTTGTTTAATGCTTTGAAAATGAAAAGCACTTCTATCGCTCAGCATTGTTACAGTGTTTTTCAAACAAAAGGAAAATAAGATAGGGGGAAAAAAAGAACCTCCAAAATATTCAAGCTTGAATTTTCATTCAGAAACAATCTAGAATAATGCTGAAGACAATTAAAATCATCCTTAATTTCTATATTTTTCCTGGTAAAAGTGGAGTTCTGCACTTGTCCATGTTGAAGTACTATTACAGCAAGTATAGTTCCAAAAAAAAAAGTGAACCACTGGCAAATATTTTCAAATCATATTTCCATGTAACAGATCACTTTGAAATAGTTCACTGGGTCACATTAGGAAAAATGTAGCACAGGTAGGTGTCTAATCTTCCTGTGCCTTAAATGATTTGCCAGTAAGCCTCTGATAATGTCTACTTTTTCCTCTGTCTCTCATTTTCTCAAATCAAATATATTTATTGAAAAACTGGGAGACAACAGCCAAGTATGAAGCACTAGTCTTGCATAGGTTTAGTTGAACCACTTCAATAAGCAAAACCAAACCTCCCTTTACCCATCCCCACACAGTATTCAGCCAATTTTCTAACAGAAGCCATTTGAAGATCTACTAGGCTCTGATAACTCTAATTCTGCAGGTCAGAGCCTGTCATTGTTTAAACAGACTCCTGACTGGTCTCCTCAATGCAATTCCCACCACACTCCCCAGCACTGACTCTGAGCCCAGCAGTTATATTCACCCCATCAGGAAACAAAACCAAGGATACTTCATCATGAAAAATGAATCAAAACAGCCTCAGATTTTCAATATCAACAATGCCCATACGAACAGCCCAGAAACCAGTGATTTTACTCTATTTTTTATTTCACAGGGAAAAAATATCAGATGTTGAATAACAATAAGGAAAAAAAAGACAACAAGAAAAAAAAGCAGGAACTATTGAACAATAATTTGTGAAGACAAATACATTGAATTCGCTAGAAACATACTGAGCTTCTCTATATCGTCTCTCAAGCCTGACCAGCTGAAAATGAGGTCCACTGTCACCCCTTTTCTAGCACTGGAGTGTAATTTTATTCTCCTGAATGATCAGTGTGTGGGTTCTTCCTCTACACATCCTATTGCATGGCATAACCAGAAGTGGCTGACACTGGTAGACACCGCAAATACCAACAGCCACTAGAGGAGATTAACTCAGAGAAATGCTGTCAAGGATCCAAGAATTTTTTTTTAAATGTCTCCTAATCTGAGGGAACAAAACACTAAGCTCTAGAAAACATTTTGCTGGCCCAAATAATAGCCTCTCTTTGCCTTTAAGAGAGCAACAGCATTTATATTTTGAGCTCTTGTATCAGATTATGATATAATAAAGGAGAAACAGTTTTTAAGTCCTTTCTTTGAACTAGTATCCTGTAAGCCTAATCTATTCACTTCTGGATTTAGGGGTGAGTGAGGGGAGGGAGAGGAGGCAAATGAGCCAGGAAAAAAGGTATTGCTATTCTGTCCATGGAGGAAACAAGTGTGACTTCCTCCTCCTTTTTTAGAAGAGAGGAATTTTTGGAAAACAGTTCTTTGTGCATCAAGCTGTTGGGCTGGCATCTCCTGCGTTACTGTCACTCCAGTCAGTGTAGCAGAACATTGATTTCTGTACAGGGAGCTGAGTAGGAAAAAAAAAAGCCAATATTCTATTAGACAAAGAAGAGCAACAGTGGAGGAGCTGCAGCAAGCTTAGCACCCAGTGGATTTGAGTGTGTGCATGTTAAGGGAGGGGCAGATATTCCATGGCTTTTCTTTAAAAGCATAAAGAAACCCTCATCTAGAGTAAAGAGAGTGAGACATAGGCACTAAAATAATAATAAAGGAGATATTAGAGGGAAACAATAAACAAATAGCAAATCGCAGAGGAATGAAGAAAATGGGAAAAAGGAGGAGAAATAGGAAGGGACTTTGGAACATGTAAGCCGAAAAGGCTTACACATTAAAAAAACTAATTAAAACAGAGTTGTTTGGCAAATATGTAAGGACACAAACAATATGTTTGGCAAATAAGTAAGGACTTCTGAAATTCAGGATATTTATTTTACCCATTTGGAATGAAGTACTCAAGGCAAATTTTTTTTTCATTTTTCAGTATTAGCAAATCAAGCAACATCATAGAAATATGTATATTTCTAACATTTATATCAGAGACAGACAGCTGGTTTTAAATATAAAAGAGTTCACTGTAAATAACTTCCAATTTTAGAATTTTGTCACATTACTTTTATCCCTGATGTACACATACATATGGTTTCTATAATACAGAAAAAGAGAACCAAAATCAATTTTTCCTCAAGAGTTACAGGACTTGTCTTTAGGAGACTTAGGTTCCCCAAACCCATCAGTTAGTACTTCTGCATTTTCTTATCAGTTAGGAGGGTCCTGCAGCAAAACTCACCCTCAACAACTCAGCACAAGCATTTGTGTCAGTTTGGAAGGAAGCTGCTCCATCTCTGTAAGGAATTCTGTCCACCAGGTGTAGGTTCTTAGGACAAAGTGAATTCATTTGCACCTGCTTAAAGCTTTGCAAGCTGTACAGCAGCTCTGTCCATGCTCCTTGCACCTACAAAATTTACATTCAAAGTAGCAAAATTGTTTTGGAAATGCATCGCAGTGTGAAATTCTTTCTAGGTCTTGTTGCTATTCAAAAACATCAAGTAGGAGAATGGTATGTGAGAACTGGTTAAGTACAAAACAAGAAAAAAATGTTTCTCTAAATAAGACATATGTGGTCATCACAGAAGGAAAAAAAAAGGTATGCAGATATATAGATAGATATACTTCTTAACTTTAAGGGTATTAGAAGATATGTTAACAGTGGATCTAGAAGATATGCTTAATACTAGAGGAGCTAGAAGTAAAAAAATGCACAGTTAGGGCTGCATTCCAAATCTGAATAATAACGTATTGGCCATTCAGCTCTGCTGGATTTCTCTGGTGCAACAGTGGCAGTACTCTGAATTCTCTAAAGGCAGCTGTTATAATCAAACTTGAATGCACCAGGTTAGTTGTCTAAATATCTGACAAAAAGGCAGTGATATAAACTGCAGGTTTTATGCATGTAAGTGAGCTTATAATGGAGACTGTAGGAATTTCTTACCAGATTTGTTGTTTCCTGCAAAGATGCACGTGTGTGACCTAATGAATTTGTGCAAACTCCTCCTCAGTCACTTTGCCAGCCAAGAGGATAAAGGCAACCACATCGATCCCACTTAGTGCCACGCACCCACCTGGTCTCTGACATTGGCCAGTAGTAGGTGCCCAGGAGAGGTGTTTTGAACAGGGTTGCTACTTTATCAGAAAGGAGAGATGTGACCCAGGTTCTTCTTGAGCCAAAATGTCAGTTTCCATGCATAAATAAATAAAATCAAATACTTCATGCAAAGAACAAAGCATTTCAAGTCTGCAGGATACTGACTTATGAAAAGTACTAGTTGGAATATCTTCTGGGAAATGTGGCTCTCCTGGAAGGGAGACCCTTGTTGGAATCCCTGACCAGGAAGGACTCAAACTCCACAGCAGACTCCAGGTGGAGCTGTCATAGTTTCCTTGCCACTTAGGAGGAAGCTATTAATTGTATAAATGCAAGGTTGTGGACACTGTGAGGGATGTCACACCTAAACACACACACTCAAAAGAAATAGTAAACAAAAAGAGAGGCTGTGAAAACAGAGAAAATGAAATTGCTAGGAGGTTCCATAGTGATATTTTAGTACTGATATTTTTAAATTTGAGGGTTCATCTGTTTCCTGTCTTGTCAAGACTCATGCAGTAAATGGTGGGGATTTGGAATTTGCTTTTATCTCACCACCCAATCATAAAGCTTTATCTCACATATTGGAGGCACAGTACTAAAGTCTTCCTTCATGTAGCAGATTAGTCTAATAGATGTGACCTGTCAACCAGGCTTGCCTAGTGAGTAGAGTCAGGAGAGATGCATCCTCATAAAAATCTCAGTTAAATCGAAAATTCTACTATTTAATTTTTTTGTTAAATCTGCATTTTTTCTTTTTGTTTGTCCTAACAACAATGTTTTATACTAGTTAAAAATGCACCTTCATTTACTCTTTATTTTTGTCCCTCTATTTTTAGAGATTCCAATATCTCAAGCGCTTTTTCACCGACAGTATCAATTGATGTCAGCTAGAACATCAGCTGTTCAACAAACAGACCATATACTTCAGAGTCGAACTGAGGATTTAGGTATCTAATATTGGAAATGTCAAACATAAGAATCTCTTTCAATGCCCTTGCTGCCAAATTCTGCCGCATATGCAAACTCTCAGCAATTTACAGCTCCCATCCTCAAAAACTGGAGCAATTTATATGTAGAAACTGTATGCATTACAGAGGAATAAATCAAGTCTGTTAAATGCCAGGGGATCTCTGCTTCCATTGAAACAGCCAGGGATTGTAGGAAGAGGAGTAGAGAGAAGAGAAACCATCCATGCATAGGTAGCATGTCATAGATTATCATATAGATCATACGGTTTTGATTCACCTGTAAGTCATATACGATTAAAAAAAAAAGAAAAGGAATCATGGGTCATATTGAGAAACCTCAGAAGTTTCAACCCATTTCCTGAAAAGATGTCCCTCAAAGTATCTCGGATTAGCCTCTGCATTGTAAATGTTAGCAGATCCCACTGCGCCAGAATAGAGAAGTTAAACGTCTTGTTACACCAAATCTGAAATCCTTACGAGGTGGTTGCTGAAATATGCTGCAGGAAAAAGAATTTTGGAGATCACCAAATTTCCCTGAAAAGAAAAGCAACAGAAATGATGGACAATGGCAATAGAGGACATTGTATGAGATTATGAAGAGAAATAGCTCTCTGGGTTACCCAGATTTAATTGAGCTTTACTGAAGTTCACAGATTGTTTAAGTCAGAGGGCAATAAAATGCTTGTTAAAATACAAATGAATTGATTTTATAGCCATTCCTATTTATCCATTAAACCAATCATCCTTCTCTCAGAATTCTGAGACCTCAGATATTTAAGTGATTGACTTCATTCTGGACACATACCAATAGGAATTAGTGCATGATTGTGACATCCTATTGTACTGATTATAGAGCAACTGACTAACATATTTTTTGTGTTACTATGGATGATTTTGTTTGGACTTTTTGTTATTATTTTTAATATATTTCCATCTGTATCTTCAGCAAAAATTGGGCAAAGCTGAAGTGGCCTTAGTTCTGTAGTGCTTTTATACTAACTGAGATATTGCACCATTTACTTAATATCTAGGTATGTGGCCAACAGCTTGAAATGTAGTTCCTATAATGGGAACTAGTATCCCCCTCAGATCAGCTGGCAGGTGATCTCGGTCTTGTTTCAGGCATTCCAGATATAATTATAACAAATTTGCTAAGAATGAATACATGTCACTTTAGTTTAATTCAGACGTTTTAAGCCCTTAAATCTTGGAATGCATTTTGCTCAGCATGCTTTCTCTACCCCATTATCCTGTTTAAACTGTTAAAGCCCTTGGCCACTCTTATAGCATAAATCAACATGCCAAAAAGCTATTCAAACTAAATCTATTGTTGAAATTCTGTGTAACCTTTAGAGTGGTGAAGTCCTTTGTTCATGGATTTTTATGAAGAAAAACACATAAATATTAAAACTTTGTGCTCATACCATTTTCCTAAGAGAAGAGAAAAACACTTCACCTGCTCTTAAATGTAATTTTATTTAGGTGAGACAAAAGAAATTATCTTGACCTGGTAATTACATTGCTTCTATTCAAATGAATCTCTGTGTTTACTGTGTTAATCTTTCTGTCTTCCTGTAGGAATACTTGAAGTTCTGCTGTTTTGACAATTCTGCTGTGGTTCTTACCCTTTTTCTTCTTGAAAACTTCCATATGGCTTCCCCTGATTCTGTCATGGTATTCATAGGTATCCAGCAACATGATATCTGAGGGTATAACAAAGGATAGCCTTTAGAAAACTCAAAGTCTTAAAAACTTGCTGTTTGACCATTGTACTTCTTTGATGGGCACTATGGGAATAAGCTATAAATTCAGCTTCTAGCAGATGCTCCTATTGAAAAAAAAAAAGTACTAACTACTGGTATCTTTACAATTTAAAATGCATTTTATTGGGCTTCCTGTCAAAGATATTTTTCATGTGTCTTGGATGTATGGCTTTGAATTAGTTATAAGAATATCTGCGGGGAATCCAAATCAGCTGCATTTCAAGAATACAAAATTAACTAAAAAATGTGTTTTGAGACAAACAGGCAGACTTATGTAGGTGGAGCAGGCAAATAATAGTACAGATGATATAAAAATACCTGATTAAAAGTTTTTCAGGACAAAATTGTAACTGACTTTAACAGTGTTACAAGAGAAAAAAAAAAGTCTGGTTTTGGAGGAAATTCAATATAAATCAGGTAGGATCTCAGAGAAAATGCATTGGGTTCTGTTGAAAACTCATGAGTTTCTTTTTTTTTCTCTGAAAACTTTATATTTTTAACAAAAAAAATAAATTTGATAACCTCTATTAAATGTGAATGCGCTCTGTCTCTCTCTCTCATAGTACGTAAAATGGGAAACACACTAGGAAGACAGAAAGGTTTTGTAAACTCAAAGTAAAGCTTTATCAGTGAAAAAGAGACATGCTTTTTTTTCTTCAACCTTTTTTCCCTCAGAAAACATGAACTTCATTAGTTGTCATCCGACACCATAAAATGTGACCTTGGAGCTTGCTGGATTACATGCTTGGAATGCTTTAATGAAAAGCAAGAATCAAAAGTCTTTATTTTCCCTTTATTTTTACAAAACTTCAAATTTTGCCATTGATAGCTCCTTAGTGTGTAGTTATTTTTTATTTTTTAAACACAGTACAAAAAGAAGGTTGCCACACATTTTAATTTTCAAGAAAAGCATTAATAAATACCATTTGCTTTTAAAAAATTGTTTTGTGACACAGGGAAAGTAACATTTGGAAGCACAGTCTAGTTTCATTTTACTCATTGGAAGAAATAAATCTCAGTGAAAACTAAGAGCATGGCAGTTCCAACCTGCCAATACTAATCCAGTGTTTTGAATATTAGCAGTCAGTTGATGAGAAATAACTGCACAGGAGATCTGAATGATTATTCATGCTTCTAATAAATAACAAAACACTCTAAGACAGTACAGATCCCATTCTTTTTCTGTCCATCTCCTTGTTTGTCTCCACAGAAAAGCTCTAAGCAGCTCTGCAAACAGTTTTTCAACACCACCATATGCACTTCCCACCCTCACACTTTGAAGCTTCCACTGGGACTTTCCCTGTCCCTTCCTCATTTCACACTTCTGGGGGAAAAATGCCAGCCAGAAGATTGTGTGGACTGACATTTTTTCACATGGAAGAGAATTCTTATTTCCAAGACAAAGAATTGTGGGGCCTTTGAAGATATTTCACTGCAGAGTGCTCTCAGCACTTCAAAACCAAGAAAGGAAGGTAAGCTGACATTGGATGGCTTTAGGTTAGCATAGTGGCCTCAAGAGTGATAAGCTGGAGAAGGTATTGTTGTAATCTATTTGCTGAGCACTAGAAGAATGGCTGGACTGAAACCAGAGTTGTGGCAGCTGGTCTTGTTTCTGGAAAGGACTAGACTGGGTGGCTCAGGCTACAAATATCAATAAGTTAGCAAAGTGTTTGAGCAGGAGAGATACCAGCCAAGAGTTGATTCACACATTATAGGGCACAGAGTGCTCTAAAATAGTCTATTGCCACTATTAACCGCAAGAGTTACTCCACTGAAAGCTGCACTATTGAGTTCTTGCTGAAGAATGTGTATATACAGCTGGCAATACTCTGTTTTGCCAAGGTTATTGATAGCCTTCTGTCAGGCTTAAGCCCATTATCCTGTGACGCATGCTCATTGTATAAGTAGTTAATAACATGGGAGGAAGCTGCAAATCACTGTACTCTTCAAATCACATGTACAGTTTATGGTATATAAATGTCTCTTCAAAGGTGCATACAGCCCATGGAAACTGGTCCCTACGGCTGTGTCAAACTGACCTTTGGGAAGAAATAAAATGCTTGCAGTTTGTGGAGAGTAGTCAGCCTGCATGGCAGCATGAGGTCCAGCATGCATTTCTCCACTGTATTTTTTGTAGCTGTGGATGGAGAACTAAGCTTGGCAACACAGTCTCTAAATTCAGATTAGCAGAGAGCAAATATCCTCCATGTGCAGACCAAGAGACCAGCCAAAAAGTAGGTCATTAACCACCAGCTGCATACCTTTGCAGAGACTGTACTGGAAAGGTGGGTGTTCTTGAAAATCAGTCATAGTGGCTAAGCCGGTGGTGCAGGCAGATGTATTCTGTTATAAGATTGGATTGGTTGAGAAGAAGCCAAAGATAGGAAAAAAAAATCTTACTAATTAAAAAGTTAGGGATATTTATTTTTCCTTATCACAGAACACATTTACTTCTTGCTATCAGTGTCTAATCTTTCAAAGAGTGCATTTTTTTATTTTCAATACACAATGCTAAAGCTGTTTCATTTTCCCCGTTAACTTTTAATAAACTCTTGCCTCCCAGAGCTGCACATATCCTGAACACCTACATACCAGGTGGAACAGGAAAAAACTACATCACTTGTGTCTGCTACCCGATCTGAAATTGCCTTGCTATTTTATTTGGAACATTCCTGCAATGCCAGACAGCTGAGTAGTGGTACCACAGGCACAAGTTCATGGTTGTCTTTAATGCTTCCTGCCCTGCTTAGGAAAAGTGGGGTGGATCCTTTTCTGGGGATGCTTTGATAAGAGTCCTAACAGAAGGAAAAATAAGTTTATTCAAAGAAGAAAATTATTTTCTAAAACAGAGCATGCATAGGTGTTTTTAAGAAAAAAAAGTGCAAAAATGGTGTTCTAATTTCTACACCATTAAAGAACAGTAATTTTTCTTAGTATTTAAAGTAGCATACTGGATGAAAATTTTGCAGTTCTATTCTAGAGACCTGTCATGCTTATACTAGCAAGTCTTTTTTCTTTGCATACACACTAGTGTGATCAAATAGTCTGGGGCCTTTGAAGTTCTCACTTCAGGTTATTTTCTCAGTAAGACAACCTGTAGTTTCATGTTTCATTCCCTATGCAAAACTAGTGATAATAATAAAACTCTGTGTGTCATAAACATGAATTTATGTTTACAACACTTCACTAAATAAGAGAAGATTACATTATAGAAACTTGGAATTAAGAATCATGAGTTAATTTTTAAAATGCAAATGTGTATTGCTTCATTTAGTACTGCAACTCTAGTAAGTCCTTAAGCTCCAAAGGCGTATTTTAATCTTTAAAAAATGAAGACTGATTCTAATGGGATTTCAAAAGACCCTCCCCCCAAAATCAGGGATTATCAGGAACAGAGAGTAATGCTACCAGAATTACTTTATAGTCTAAAATTTCTAATGATCAGAAATCTTGTGCCAAAAGATTTAAACAATCAAACTCTTTTTCCAGATTTAAAGCTTCAGAGGCACACTGAAAGTTTATGATTATGTGCCTATACCAAGGCAGGTGTGGACCTCTCTACAATATGGACTTCTATCTTTGGTAAAAGGAATCCTTCCTGCTTCCCTGTGTGCCTTCATTGGATCCCTAAGCAACTGATAGATATTGTTAATTAAACAGGTTTCTATACATATATATGTATGTGCCTTTGGACCCACGAGGATCCGTTTCAACCACTGTCTCTATAACAGAATTGTAGATTTAAGGGAAGAGCAATCTTCTCATATAATGTGCTGTTCTGTTTGTCTACAAATCACTAAATCTAATTCAATTAGCTCTATATCGACAGCCAAAACCTGATTGAGTTCAGGTTTATAGTTTGGGCAGTCTGAAGTGCTTCATTCAGTTGAGGAATTCAAGATGCCAAAGTTATGGAGAAGGCAGCAGCACAAAGAATCTACTCTAAATCATATCCAGTATACCGTAAGAAAAGTAATCTTATTATTTCTGTGAAGATACTAATATGTATCTCTGTTTTAACTTTTTACTTTAAGACAACTGTAATCTGTCCTAAATTCAAACATTATCAGAGGATGTCACACGCACCCAGATCCCCAGCCTCATATATAGGAATAGCAGGAATTGCTCAGGGATTTCAGTGGCATAGTGGGGATTTTGCTGCAAAGATATTTAACTGGGCTTTGATGCACCTAGTCAATAGTTTTTTCTCAGCCTAAATAGATGTATTTTGGTGCAATTGTTATTTTACAAAAAAAAATGGAGTTCATCTCAGCTATCTAAAATGTTAGTTGTAACATATAGCTCTGTACATATGAGTTTTGACTATTTACCATTTTGTCTATTCATAGAGTTCCAGGGAAAATTCTTTTCATGATAAAGTGCAAATGAAGGAAAAAATAAAAGCAGAAAAAAAGTAGGCTCACAGAGGTAGATCCTTGGTGTGGCAGCAGTTCCATTCCTATTGGCAGCTGTAGAAAAGGCTCCTCTTTTCCAATTTTCTTTTAGACCACCAGACTTACTTTTGCAGTCTTCTTCAGGGAATCATGGTAGACTTATTTTCTTATATTTGAGAAAAAGTTTTTTGAAGTCGCCACTACTTCTGAATCTTTCTTACATAAGATTTAAGTCCTTTGAAGAAATACTAATAACTAATTAATCTGTTTTTTTACTCAATAATCACAGAAACTATGTTAACGAGAAAGTTGAATAATGTAAACTTGAGCTGTAGATAGTGAAAAAAAAAGGTCTCTATACAGGCAACACTTCATTCACTACAGTTCAAGTCTCTGTCCTCCCTCCTCTCCTCTTAGTAGAGAGCAAGACCATGCTCCAGATGCCCCATTTTGCTCTTAGCAAAAATGCTGTGAAGCTCCACTGGGCCCATATTGTCCCACGATATCACTGCTGAGAGGTATTGAAGCCACCTGCAGACTTTCTTCACTCTGGGGGCAGGTACAGACACCAGAGGGGCAGACTGCCTGTCCTAAGGTGAGGGGTGGTGTAGTCCACCTGAGAAGGATCCGACAGCCAGGGGAGGGAGTGGTGGAAGGAAGCTTTGCTCTCAACATCACCATATCTTTCTGACTCTTGACAAGCACAGTAACATTTTAAAGTTGTTGTCATCCTCTAAAGGTTAGGGAAGATTTGAGAATTACCACACAAAAGGATAAGGTAGTGGAACAAAGTGCTGTAACACTTTTCACGAGCCAGACCTACACATCTTTTGACAACACATTCTTCACTGGAAGCTATTTTTTTTTTCAATCTTTATAGGTATCTTCTGGATGGCAATGGAATATTTTAACATTAAAAATAAATAGGTTGTGACTTCCACAAATAATTTTCTCATATCTCCTTCGGGTCTTTTTGCTTTTTTTCTGTTTTTTTTCCTCAATATTAGAAAATTTGGGGTGAGGAATAGCTGTGTAGCACAGCTGATGTTTTTCACCAAGTCATATTTTAAATATGATTTCCACTTTTGTTTTATTTATTCTGTACAGTATATCAGCTTCCCATGTCCAGGCAGAAAAATTCTACCCCAAATAAACTTTCATTGTCACAAGTTTTTCACACCGTATTTACAGTTAAACTATGCTTTGCATTTTGATGAACTTCTGAATGATTTACTATACATGTATTCCCTCACAGCCCTTTTCTACAGTCTGTCAGACCATACTCCTAATTGAGTTTTATGTTCCTAAGGAGAGGATTTAAACATATCACATCTCTCTTATACACATTCTTTTAACTCTGAATCACTCTGGTCTCAATTTGAGGCAGGCAGTCTGTCTGAAAGGAGATTAAGAAAAGATATTACTAGAAATAAAAATTGCTGTCGCGTGTGCTCCAGCAAAAGAGAAGAAAACTCCTGTGACTGCCAGCCAGGGAAAGGACTGAGACTTCCAGCTTAATTTCAGTTACTTAGCAAAAAATATGCATTTGAGTGTTTACTGGCACTGAATACCCGATCATCAGTAATGCTGTAGCATGTGGTGGTATACAGTATATTCATATAGAGTACACTGCCACTTACAATTTTTATTCTGATTGTGTTCTCTTTCAAAATGCTTCCATGCTTTACAAAATCAGAAGCCTCAACTTTGTAACTGGTATTTTTCTTCACTAACTTTTCACTGTTTTCAAACCATTTACTTTTTTTCTTTATTAGTATTTCTCTTTTCCAGAACAAATACGTGTACATGTATTTTTCCCAAATGAGGACTTCAAAACTAGAGGATACAAAGAAAGACCCCCTTTCCAGCTGACTTTGTAAGTTCTGTATAATATTATTTTCACTTTGGGGTTTTCACTAAGGTGGTGGTCCCATTCTCTCAGGCACTCTAATTCAAAGTAAGATCCCAGGACTTCTTCAGGATATAGTCTGAATAATTCAGTATTATCCCTGTCCCCCTTCTTACTTCTTATTTTTTTAGTTCAATGGGAGTTTATAAGAGCTCTGTATTTCTGCAAACTGCTTTAGCTTGCAGAACATAGAACCTATTTTTAATTAAGCGTAGAAAATGCAAGTTTGGATGTGTTACTTATTAAAGTTATTAATGTTAAGCTCAACGTTTTTGGACAATTATTAACTTCCAGATATGTTCACAGAACCATACATGATGCCTACATAGCAGTAACAGTGAGTTTGTAATAACTGACAACATAATGGACTATCAGGATTAATGAGGGTGATTCATTCTCATTCTTTTTTGACTAGATCCTTTAAGGGCTAGATCATACAGAACTGTACATTTTTTTCAGAGTGATCATTTTAGTGTGTAAAATCCTAGCTAAATATTTTAAAAGCAGTCTGCTCATTTTGTACTCATTTCAATAAGGCACTAAGTTATTGAAAGGCTTTTGAACTTTGAATTTTGAATTCAAAGAATTCAAAGAATTCATTTGAATTCAAAGAACTTTGAATTTCCATTTCCCCAAGTACTGTTGCTTTCTGTAAAACTTTTAATGTCATTTAAAATAATAGTAAGTTAATGAGCTGTTAGGCTTATACAGCAATCTTACAATGCTGAGAATTTATCCCTCACAAAAGCGTATGGAAAATGATTCACTAGAGCATGACATAACCTTTGAACAGTTACAATTTGCTGCATATTTATGATGATTTTCATTTTTATAAATATTTAGGGAAATTTAAAATAACTTGGTAGACAAATAGGTTCTCTGTAACAATTATTTCTTGCTTTCTAAAGATCTATTTAAACTTGTTCCAGGGTACTAGTTGACACTACATTTTTTAAAAAGTATTGTTTCTTTCATGCAGTGATCTGAATTTTTGGCATAAGTCTCTAAAATCGTGGCTAATTTTCACTTTATTGACTGTGTAAGTAATATGTATTTTTTATACTCTATATGTATATATTTTTCTTGTATATGGAGAGATGTGTATGTATATATCTGTACAGGAGACAGACACGTTTTAAATTGAGAAGTAACTTCTCTGTCCTCATACCTCATTGCTACCACCTGTGCTGGAGAACCTTCCTTACTGAGAAATTAGTCCAAATTATTTATATGACCTGTTTTAGTCCAGTTTTTCAAGATGTTGCAACAACAAATCAGAATTTGGTTTCTACTCTTTTCAGAGAGCTTTGTTCTTCTTTTGGCCTCTTATTGCCTCTTTTATAATTGGCATTGCACAAATCAGTTGATTATTTGGGATTTCTTAATGCAGAAACCTGAGACATAACTTTCTAATTTTGTTATTCTTACTGTGCTCTGGCCATCTATCATTTTGTGTTTGTTCAGTCCAGCTTAACTATTGCTTTGAAGGCATGGCTAGATTTTATTGCCACTGCACAATCTTGCCTCTAATTTCTAACTGCGAAATCAATGGTACATAAAGCCTCTTTAACTTCAGCTTGTTTTTCTAATATTTCCTAGTAACTATTTGTTAACTAGACCTCATTTTGAGGCAATCTGTGGCCTTACATGCATATGAAATATTTGAAATGATACGGCTGAGCCTTCAGGTCTAGTTCCTTTTTCTTCCCAGACAGATTTTGTCATTGTTTCTAAATCCGAAGTAACTTTCCCTGTTGTCTGTGTGACTTCCTTTCCAGCTGTGTGGTTTTGAGACAGTGGGCTGCTGAGGTAGTAGAATTTGCCTATAGATTTAAATGTTTCATCATTAATGCATACCAACCCAACACATTTTCCACAGGGGAAAGGAAAAATGCATTCTCTGTCCTCTTCATGCTGATTTTTGGGCTGAAGAATAATCAAAAGTGTCAGTAGTAATGTGTTGTTCTTCTTCTGGTACAACTTGGATCCAACATGAGTTTGGGTTGTCAAAGACAAGGCAGGGACCACTTGCTGTGCTGTCTGAGTTTTAGAACAAAGTCTAAGCAGATTGACAATTCTGTCATCTATATCATACTGAATGAGTCTATACATATACAGCACCCCAGCTGTAAACATTCAAGAATCACATATATTGCATTATCTGTCAAAACTATAAGGTGAAGGGATAGTGAAGCATGCAGAAAATTCAATGTTTAAGTAATTAATTTTGGGTCTTTAATATAATTTTGCTTCTATTATTATCCTGTGTTATGTAAACAAATAAATAAATTGTAAAGTATTTTCGAGCAGAAAACAGTTTCAATAATATTTCTAAAAGTGAAAACATTCTCATAAATTTTCCTTTTGTGATTCAGAAATGTGACCATTTTCTTACTCTTTTAAGAAAATGTTTTGATGAATATATTCATGAAGTAAATCTTGATGTTAACACATTTGAAATGTTGATATCTGAAGGTTTAAAAAAACTAGCACAAATGGTGAAACAATTTTGATTACAGATATGAGATAATGAGGAATACTAAAATTATAAGTACATTAAGTTCTTCAAAATGTTACCTAAGTAGGGTTATTATAGAGTTATTCTTCCAGTTCATTCAAGAAAACATATGAAATGAGCCATAAATGTGTAAGGCTTCACACACAGCTCTCTTTCTGCCTGACACCCTCTTGCTTTTGGCTTCACTTCCTTGCCAGTACTATCAGCACCATAAGAAACATTAATGAAAACTTCTGAACCATACATGTTACTGTCTGTTTGTCTGGCAAATTTACTGAACCGTGGAGTGCCTCATCATTAGGTCACCTAGGAAAACTGATTTTCATTCTATTATCTTCTGCTTTAAGCACTACAGCCAAAACTAACATAACTGTGTAGAAAAGTGCATTTTTACAAGAAATTAAAAGGTTCGTACTAAATATTTCAAAGGTACATAACTAATACTTACAATCACTTAAGAATTTGCTGATGGGAAGATAGCATTCAGTGGATCACTAGGATCCTTTTGAAAACAGCCCAAATTAATATGAGATATTTGTTGTTAGCAAAAATTAAAACCAAAACCTGGAGCCTAGAAAAAAATCCAGTTTACCTATACAATAGCTAATGCATCCATTTCAGTGAGGCTCTATTGAAATATCTTTGAAAGAGGTAAGTATAGTTGGTTATATATGTTGAACATTTTTCTTCCCGTAATCAGAGCTTAAGTGTACTGGAAAATGTTCTTGACATCTTCCACATTCCTTTTTTTTTTCTTTTGTATGAATTGATTATTTGCTGCCTATATTAAGACAGCAAATACTTTATTTAAACTGTTATTCAGAAAATTAGAAAGATGGTTTATTTTCAAAATCACAAGCTGAACATTCTTACAGTGATACTATTTAAACAATAAAATGCCCATTTCCAAAATAATGGCTGATTAGGGTTTGTCATCTCAGCTATGATATATGTTACGCTCTTGAAATGGAGTACTTCTTCATTAAATGTGATGCAAGTATCTCTTTTGAAAAAATGAGCGGAAGTATTCTGAATGTTTATCCTAACCTTTTGAGAAAAGAGCCTTTAGTAGTCATGTTGAGTCAGCAGTTCATCTTTTACAGGTATCAGATTTTTCTTAACTTGAAACTACTTACAGAATAATTTTTTTCACTGGAAAGCACATTTAGAGTAAACACAATAGCAAATATTTAGTAGCTAGAGTTACCTGAAAGCTATGATTCATGAACTGAAAATAAATTTTCCTTATTTCACAGAAGAGACACTAGAACATTATATCTGGAATTTGGACTGTTCAGATGCCAATGGGAGAGTATAATCCTTTCAATAACTTTGGAAGAAACATATTAAAAGTGTTACTTATTTATAGAGAAGCACCTCTTTTATGTAAATGTTGGCAAAGCCATGCTTGTACTGTCAGGGAGATGCTATATCATTTATCACTTGATAGTTCATTGCAGAAAGAAGATGGAACATGAATTCATTTGTTGAGAGAGGGTATGTTGAGGTGTGCTGGTAGCTAGAGAGCTTTCTATGTTACAGTGAAATACAGTAGTAATCACTTTTACAGACAAAAATTACATTCCAAGAGTCATTTCCGATAGGTGTTGGTCCACTTGCTCCCATTCATACTGAGTAGTGTAAATTATCAGTTCAAAGGACAAGAGTTAAAATAAGTTCTTTGGTTTTTTCCACTTTACTGCTTGATAGAAAAGACTTTCACACCCTTATGAGCTGCCATTCAGCAGCACATAAAGAATATTGCAGCTTGTGTTAAGTGTCAATTAGAGATAATTACAACCTCAGTAACCTGTCTTGCCACTAAAACACTTAGCAGACTTTATTCTGTCCTTACAACATGGAGACTGGGGGCACAATTCTGATCCCAGTGACAGTGTTGTAAATCAGGAGACACTGCAGTGAAGCCAGCTGAGTTACAACCTCATAAACATGATCTAAGGTAGCAAAGGAAATCAGATCCTTTGCTTATACATTGTCTCTGATTTTGCAAAACTTTCAGGTTTGTGTCCTACTTTTGAGGGTTTTCAAATACAATGATAACTAGAGACACGTCAGCCAATAGATGCAGTGGGATTCCATTGTTCTTCATGCCAGACAACGAGAGAAAATTACTAGGAAATAATCCTGTGGGAAATAGTTGTAATTTCCAAGCATAAGAACTACCAACAAATACCTCTACTTTTGTCATCTGAAGTTGTCCTGGGCTTGAAATTTCAGCAATGCCATAGTGCGCACTTCCTGCTGGTCTGTGGCCCAAGGAAACAGGACTTTCTATAAAAGTAACAACTCAAATTTCCACTTACATTGGGTTCTGTAGGACAGTGAAAGACTTCAGTACCCAATTCAGCCATCTGTGATCAAAAATAGGTCCTAGTTTCATTGTTTATGCTCTACAAGTCTGTCACAGATTTCTAATTCTCCTTTCTAATCCTGCTACTGGTGCCTCATGGTTTCACACTTTGTATGCAGCAGGCAGTCCTTTCCCCAAATCAGTGAGCAACTATATTCACTGCCATTCTTAATTTCAGGCAGTTCATTTGCTATTTCCCTGCTTGAAACCCAGAGGATAGTTTTTTCCCTATAAATTAAACCAGGTGAATTCCCCAGCAGGTACGTTATAGTTCTGTGAGCAATGACTGCCTGCTGTTATTAGCATGCCCATTATATTATCCACTGCATTTCTTCCCATTTGCATTTCAGACAGGAATAACTTCTTTAACTGGAAGTATAATGCACGGAATATTATTTTAGATGAGCTGTTTTGGCTTCCTTTGCCACTTAACATACATATTTGTGAAAGTTGCCATTGCATTAATAAAAAATAAATAAAACCAAATTAATGACATTACCAGATTCACACAGTCTTTTATATGTATTTGCATCTTCCTTCACCAGTGTTTGCTATTTTATTGTGCAAACCAGTAGGTAGGGAATTTAATTCACATACTTGTGTCACATAAGCATGAAGATATTTCTGGCAAATGGCTCTGAACATTTTCACACTTTCATTGGTTTCACTCTTCTCCAAGTCCAAGCTCTGGATAAGGAAAAGCCCCACAAGGAGAAGACACCGTACAGGGATGCCAAAGCTTCGTTGTGCAATGTTGTCTGGTTTTCGAATTGGTAATAGAGCAGTGTACACTAATAGCTAAAGGCTACAAACTGGAGATCCTCAGTTCTTGAATCTTTTACATGCCTTTGAATCTCCCTTTCAGCTTCAGTTATGTTATTTTAAGACCTGATTGCCATGTTTCCTGCCATCCAAGATCCTTTCTGTGCTCAGCTTTCTATTCCTGTGACCTCATTTTCACACATTGTAGCTGACTTCTCATTGACCTTGATCTGAGTTACAGGCCATTAGTACCACTGAAAATCAGAACCAGGCGTTTAGGAATGCTCACTGTGAGCAACATGTCTGAAGTCATTTGACATTCCACTATTAACCCTTCTGAGGTCCTACAACAGTTTTTTTGGTTAAAAGGATGTGATCTACCTCATATGAATATTGCACAGATCAGTTAATGCTGTAGACACTTGGAAGATTAAAAGGACTCACTTATGGCTATCGTAGTTACTATTCCCACCTAGTAACAACAAAGCAATTTTAAACTAATTTATAAAACCTTCCCCTGCAAAGTGCTGCAGACAGCCGGTTCAAGTACCCTTCAGACTCACCAGCATAGCTTGCTGCTCAACATTTTCAGCATCAAAGTCACAGCTTAATACTTTAGTCCTCTTATAGGAGTATTTATATTTATAAGAAGAGTGAAAATGAGAATTTTTTTTTCTAGGTAATGGCCACTTCCTGATGTTGAATTGGCAACCTGGATAAGTTGTATATGTGACAGGAACATAAAAGAAAATAAAGCTAGGCATGCCTGCTGTTAAAACAGTCTGGCTGTGGTTTTCTCAATTGAGGCAGCCAGGATTAATATTAAAGCTACATTTTAAGTCCTGGGTTTCTGGTTCTCTCCCTAATTTTGACAACGAGTCATTCTGTGGCTATATACTTTGCTTTCAGAATCTCTCTTTTCAGCTTCACAACTGGTCACAGGAACTTGTCTCTGATGCGCAGTGATTATCAGGATTTTTCTTAATTCCTTTCCTTACAAAATCTCTTTCCCACTTCTGCACTGAAAGTGACCTCTGCTAAATAATATTGATATACAATATAAATTTCAGCTTACATTAATAGATGAGAAGACGTGTCTTTGCCATTGGGTAGATCTGAACAAAGCATCCCTGGCATGGGGAAAGTGTCTGTCGCATTCAACCACATTTTACAGACCCAGTTAGTGACATATAAGCCTGTTCTAACTGAATTTGTATACTTTTTATTGAAATTTTAGAACAAAATGTAGCTGCCTAAAGAAGCATGCTGAAGAAAATGACTAAAGATGATCCAGGATGAAAACAGTTGATAAGGAAGAAAAGTTCAATAATCTCAAAGAAAGCAAGATCTTTCTCTTTCCAAAATTAAAGTATTCTGATAATTTATAAATAAACTTCAATGATGTGCAATACTGACTGCATCCACTTGCACTTGAACATGCAAGTTGTCCTAAGAGTAGTGGGCAACTGACAGATGAAGTCATGGGAAAAGTGGTAACTGTACAGTTTTCCTTCAGAGGAAGGACACACTGGACATTATAAAAGGCTCTGATTAAATAAAATCATCTATGGGACCTTATCATAGGAACCTTGTAAAGAGCAGGCTATTATTGAGTAAAGAGGGACTGGTCCTGCGAAGGCTAGAGTTCCAATAGTATTTCTTCCATTTATTTTGTTTATTATTTTATTGCATTATAAATAATCTCTTTTCAGTGTGCTCAGATAGAACTCTTGAACATGGAGCAATTAATTTGGATAAAGAAACAACTCCAATATTAATTTTAAACTGAAACTGTTGTTTCAGAGTCATCACTGCTTAAATGATTTTAAAGTATACTTTCCCTATAATTTATTCCTTCACCTGCTGGTTTTGGATAACAAGTGAAATACAAAAGTAAATAACACTTATTTGCCATTTCCAGCTCTCTTAACACCAGAAAGGAGAAATAAAGATGATATTTATATAGGAATTTGGCAAGATCTCAGTATGATGAACGAGCTGTTACAGTAATGATTGCTAACACTTAAAAACCAAGACAGAAACAAACAAAAGAGTTAAGAACCCTCAATAACAAAAAGGTGCTCATTAGGGAAGGCATTATAAAATGGCATGTCCAGGATTCTTGCAGTTCACAGCTGCACCCTTAAAAAGCTAGTTATTGTTAATTCTCTCCCTGCTTTCCAAGGCTGTCTGAGGTCTGTGTAAACAGACAGCCCTTTACAGGATGCAAATTAGCAGGTTATAGCTGGTGTCACAGAAACTTATGTAGCTGAGTACTGCTTCATATCAAACAACTTCGTTTCTAGGTGCTGAAATGAGGCATCAAGAACTAAATTAAGGTTTTTAACAATATGCAATAGCAAAGAAGAAAATTAAGAAAAAACAAGAGCAGTGCTGTAAACAGTGCAAACATTTTAGATTCAAAATGATCGCCAGAAGTTCTGCAGAACTTTTAATAAGTAGAAATCTAGTCATCTTGTTAAACCAAAGGTATTAACAGGTATCAAACTGTTTCAAAAGGCCTGTACAATTAACTAGTTTGGGACTAGGTGATTTTGGCTCACTTCTTGATACATCTTTATCTGATCTACTTTGTTTCTTTTACTTTGATATTAGATTCCACAAAAAACCCATATCTTAGGGTTTCAAAACCTCATAGAACTGAGAAGTATGATCTTCTGTCCTAAGGAATTTATTTCAAGGACTTCTCTGGTGAGTTCACAGGACATGTCAACTTGAGCATAAATTATTGTTGTGGGAAGATATTGAGAGATAATAAGTTTATGAAGCAGCCTTCAGCTTTCAGCTTTAAAATCTCAGTAACTGTTTAAATATAATACTAATAATACATGTTTAAATAATACTAATAGTTGTTTAAAAGCAGTGATTTTGCAAATAATAATAATAATTATTATATATGCAAATTTTGGAGAGGAATAGGGTATTAAACCAAATAGCTATATTGATTGACAATGGAAGTGTGAGCTTTAACTGATGAAAAAGATATTTTACTTTATATTTTGGTAATTTTTTCAAAAAATTATATGTATGGAAGTATTTTCCCTACTATATTAGTTTTGGGACATTAGGAGAAGAGGATCTCTACATCGTGGAGATCATTCTTTCTGAAGCTCATTTCTATCTGAGGCTACTAATTGTCTCACTTTTCTGCAGCTGGTGAACTTAGCAGTGATAGTGTCGAATGCAGTACAACTTTTAAAAAGAAATTTTCTGACTTTAAAAAATTTAAGTAGACCTGACATTTAAGATTATTAACACCAATAGATAATCATGATGTATGCTTCATATTAGATGCCAAACGTTGTTAAACTAAAAGAAGCAATTGTGTAGAAAATTTTCCTGAAATGCTGGCAATGTTTTAGAGTTTACATCTGGTAAAATGTTTTCAAACACTGGCTAAATACTTTGAAACATATCTGAAGGAATTCATCATGCAGTTGTCCAAACTTTGCTTACAACATTAACTTGCTACTAATGGTAAAAATTATATTGAAGCTGATTGGTGTAAGAACAGTGGAACATTTGATGGCATAGTATTAAGTATGTAATAATAGTATTAATAATAATAAGTAAGTAATAAGTATTAAGGTATTTGGTTGAGACACAGAGTGTCCATGAAGACATAAGTTTTTTTAAACTTTTCATGTTTTTTACCAAGTCTCATTGTGTGGGGTGTTCTAAGAATTCTATCACTTAACACCACAGGGGCAGGCAGCAAACCAAAAGATGACACACTGAAGTCTAGAGAAGGAGAGTTGTTAGAAAGATGTTGGTTCAACCATGCAAATTCTCTGAATTTAAGACTGACCTTAGCAAAGTCTATCAATAATCAAGTACATAGCAGCAATGAAGGAAGAGGAAAATTAGAAGGGTAAAAATGGATTTTGAAGAAAAGAATTAAAGAGTTTTAAAACCAATACCCAGAAGCCATGAAAATACATTTTGAAGAAGACGCCTGTAATAGAACCAACAGATCTTCTAAATCCCCACAAAGCGGTGAGGGAAGATAAGAATACTGCTGAGAAGTTAAATGAGTTTTTACATTAGTTTTTGCTCAAGAATTTTTGGAAGATTACTATGAAACCTGCTGTTTTCTGCTATATAACAATATGATTCTACTAAAGCCCTACATGCTACAGAAAGTTTCCCATAACTTTATGCATAACAAACAAGATGTACGAAACTTCAAAACTATAACCCCTCAATTTTTTCCTTATTGCATAGAAAGAGAGGAGAAAAATAGCAGAGCCTCATATATTTAAAAAATGGAACTAATTGTCATGAAGTTGATTGTCTTTTTCAAGAAGGTTTTCTGGATCATTAAAAACATAACAAAAAAAAATTTTGAATGTTTTCACAAAGTTCCCAGATTTTCATATTTTAAGACTTGGAAAAAGGCTTCATAAGTCAATCACATGCTAACATGATTAATAAAACTTTAGAAAATTTAAACCAACATAATTTCTTTAGACTCTTAAAAATTTTTACTCCTCAGGAAAGGACTCTTAATAGTTTCATATATGTGTGGGAGACAACAGGATCAAAAAAGCACCCAACAGGACAAAAAAGAAGTTTAGGATAATACAGACTACTCTCATTATAGAAAAAAAGGATAAAATGATTGACTGAACTTTCTCATTATAGCTTCACTTATTCTTACTAGTGAACTGGAAGTGAGGGCAATGAAACAGAAATCTGAGAAGTGCAAGAAAAAGATTGTGTTATTCAGCTATAAGGAGAACCACAAAGAATTTCAAGGGAAGAAGATTAACTAGATGAATGAATAGCAGGACAGCAAAATTTATCAGTGCTGATCATACTGGAGGGAACTACCTGAAAAACGTGGGGTGCAGTGCAGCTGTCTAAATTAACCGTATCTAAATTAACCAGTGGAACACTAACCATCCTACAGGTTTCTTAGCAGAGGTAATCATTAATGTGCTACTGAAAACTTAAGTAATATGTCACATTGCAATATGTTACAACAACCTCAATTATGACAGAATGGACAATGTAACACCTTTATTTAAATCAATATCTTTTCCAGAATACTATCCATAACAAAAGTATGCTTTAAAAGAGGATACGATAAGCAGTTGAAGAGCAGAAAGAATCAACATAAAATAACAAATAGGTTTAGATTTGTATGTCATAAATAATGACGTTAAATTGAAAACCTTTGTTTTTTGTCATATAATCAACAATCAATAAGAGGCACTCAGTTTGTAACTGAAAAAATCTGTATCTGAAGTAAAACATTTGTTCATCTACTATGAGCAAAATCATAAAATACTTTGCTAATGGAAATAATTCATTCACAGAAAAAAATTAAAAATATAGGAAATGTGTTAATCAAGACCAGTTAATGTTGTTAGCAATTTTAAAAGGCATATTTATTATTACCTTAATGTTTTAACTCAGGCTATAATTCTTAGAGATCAGTAAGAACAGGAGATTTCTTCAGATTACTCTGCCTCAAAGGTATTTTAAATTTATCTCTCAAGTACCTTGAGCCAGCCACGTTAGGAGACATATATGACCTTTCATGGTCATTCCTACATTCTGGTGTTTCATTGCAGCATATAAATAAAAACTGATGGAGAGGAAAATCAGAAAGAGGAGATAGAAAATACAGCAGAAATATAGTTATATTGAACAGTAGTATCTGTCATTTTACTGAAGGATGGGTAGTTCCTCTTTTACAGAGCACATGAAAGTTAGTGTCTTTCATCATGAAGAACGCAGGACTTGAAGTGTGACAAATTATGTATGAGAACAGAGCTGGAACTTATCAGGTTCATAAGGAAAAAATAAATTTTATCCAGAAGATATTTAATTGTGGTACACTGTTTATTGTATATTTTTGTGTATGTTACTATTTTTCATGGCATTCAGCCCCTCGCATATTCAAATATAAACATCAATGTCTTAAGTCCAAATCCAAACCTACCTAATCTTTACTGCTGTTGTATAAGCAAAATAGTCTTTGCATCCAAGAGCATGTGACCGTATCCACCAACAGGAACCTTCTTTCCAGGTAAGAACTTTGAAAGTATAAATTCTTTCTTCTATATCCTGAGACTTTTTGGTTTAGTTAATATCTGAAAAGCCAATCTGAGATCCAAGCCTTTTGGAAAATTAAGTCGGTAAGGTACTCCTATATTCTGAACTGTACCAGTTTTGTGATTAGTTGATTAGTTTCGCACTCACATCTTCTTTAAGATCAATTCACCCATACCTGCATGGATTGTTAAAAATCCACAGACTTGAAATCCCTCTGCAGAGCTGAGAGCTTTAAGGCTTAAGTATGTAGTAGTATTTTCTTCAAAAACACTAAGTTGAATGAATGTAAATTATTTTTTCTGTTTCAGTAATATATTAATCTAAATTTTGATAATAAAATGTCTCAGTCGTATTGAGGTAAATAGTATAGAGCTACTTACAGTTTGTACACCTATAGTTTGCACACTAAAAGGTCAAACAAAATATGAGTCATGAAATAGGAAACAGAAGTCTATTCAAGAGCTTATTGTAGACATTTTTATCTTGGACCAAAAAGCACCTTTACTGTGCCTGCAATTTTCTAAATATTTCTATGCAATATTCTATTTACTAAATAGTGAAGCAAATATGCTGTTCTTGTCACTTAATGATTCCTTAAAGTTGGAGGTCAAAAAGGGTTCTTTATCTGTGTCTGCAAATCACATATAGGGTGTGAAGAGGATCTGTGATCTCACACCTAAAATACTGTACTCAGAAGAAATTAAAAGTATAATCTGAACATTTATCTCTAATTATCATTTTCAGGTGTTCAGTATAAACCTCCTATCTAGTGTACAGAAGATTACCAAGTCTTCTCCACTGGCACAGAAATGCGTATGCTCACACCCATCAGCCCTCTGTTTTTATTGTACACTATGAATAATTAAGCGTTTGCTGTGAATTAGCTAATGTCCTTTTACCATATAAAATGCAATCCAATTCATTGTGCATGTGCTTGAAATGGAAAGAGACACAAATGATTTGGTACTAAGCCTTTTTTCTTCATTTCATATTGCTAAAGCTGTCTCTGGAGAAATAAAGAGGCTTTTTTCTCTTATTTCTTATAATGGGATTCTAATGAGAACTTTAATTAGTATCATGAATTTTTTCCTTATTTCTAGATTTTAAAGTAATCACGCAGTATTTCTTGGTCATGATTCTCTATTGTATCTCTGTCATGTTATTTCTTTAAGATAATTTTCATAGTACTGTTTTATTTTAGATTTTGTTAACCCATTTTATTGCCATAATAATTGGAATCAAAATAGCCAAGAATAATCAGATTCCTGTTAGTAGCTTGATTGTCAGTCCCCAAGTGGAATATTTTCTCAGTTACAGCTGTGTGTAAAGATTCTGGTAGAAAGGTCTTGTCTCTGTTCAGTGTATGCCTGAAGTGGTCATTGCAAGACAGGCTATTCCTGCTTCATTTAGTTATTTCTTGAATTTTTCTTCCAAAAATAGCTATTTTAGAATGATTGTTTTTAACTTTTTTCCTGTATTTTTTTTTCTGTAGCATGTGCCATTTCTTTTGAGATTAAAATAAAACCTTTTTACCAGAAAATGTCTTTCTGATGCAGACCCTGCTCAAGTTAGCTTCTTGACATTTATATAAAAACCCCCCACATTTGATAGAACTAGTCCTGTAGATGTCACAAACATTTCTGACAGTCTGCAGTACCATTCGGTTTGTCCTGGAAGATAGAAGCCTAGGAGATATGAGATAAGTAAAATCACCATTAAAAAAAAGGTCTATATTTTTGTTGCTACTTTTCTGGAATATGTGTTTCATAGTCATTTTTTAAAAAAGAAGCAATTAGCAGTAAGTCCATGAAAAACAGTACACGGAAGCAGATTTTCCAGTGTTTTATTGCAATGTTAGAAATCCTGTGTACTCTTTTCCACAGGGAGGCTTGCAAATAAAAAATAAACTGAAGTTGGTAATTAGAGAAATTTAGCTGAAACTTGTTCAGCTTATTAAGCATTTAATTTTGTGTATAAAGTGAGAAATCATTAGCACTTTTATTATCCTGAATGTAAAAAAAACCAAAACACTTCTGGAAAGGAGGCTGTAAAACTATCTTTAAAAGATGTGGTATTCATGTGTTTTCCTGAAATGTTTATGTAGCCTGACTAAACTTGTAGTATGACTTTCATAGTAAGACTACCAACTGGTGACACCAATTGCACAGGTGGTTTAAAAAAACTGTCCCTCAAGTTATTCTTCATTCTTCACTAGAAAACAAGGCTTCTGTTTCTATTTTGAAGGTTGGACTGGCTCTGCTCTAAAAGGTTTTCTGGTAAAACTCTGCTTAAAGGAAGAGCAGAGAGAACCAAATCTGGCATCCTCCAACAAGGAGGACTTGCCTGTGCCACATGATGCTGCCAACCTCACTGCTGTCTTGGCCTTCCTGCACACAACGAGCACATCTGGGCTGGGCTAGTTGGGGTAGTTGTCTTTGCACCAAGGTGGGAGAGTGTGTTGTCAGCCCAACTACCATACATCATATAGATCCCTTAATCACAAAACAATAATCAGGAGACCAAAATAACTTTTAAAGTACATGAAAACCTTCAAGTCAAAGGCAAAATATGTTAAAAGTCTAATTTAAATTATAGCCTAAGCCTTTCAAATAGATATATATTTTGAGCGTTAAGAAAGAGGGTATAAAGACTGAAGTTTCTTCTCTTGATAAAAAATGTTTATCATTTGAACTGCAGAAAGGAGTGAGATTGTTGTTAAGTGTGTACATTTCTCACCATTACTCTGCAACTCCCAAAGTCACACATCAATTCAGCTGCTCAGATAGAAATAGCTCCCATGTCTCCTGATGCAGAGTTTGGTATCCTATCCTAAAAAACCCAAACCCCTCTGTTAATAACATGTCTACAGAAGTTTATTCCTTCAGGTCAGAAGTTTGAACCTAGTCCAAGGTACTAATACCCTGAAGACACTAAATTCGACTGCATGGGTCAGTTCTATTCAAGTGTAACTTTTGTTTCTCAGCAAAAGGAAAATTGGATGAGCTGCTATTTCCAAAATAATATGAAACTGGGCTTACTTCGCAGTCTTCAGTTAAAAGTGCTATCATAGATAACTCTTAAATATGTCAACAGAAAGGAAAAGAATTTCAGGAATTCATAGCTGTTTTGAGGAGGCAAATATTGGCAAAATATGGTTGTCTTAGTGAAGCTGTGTTTCTTTGCTGCCTACCTTCCTCACTGTGTAGGGCTCCTTTTACCTAAGACTGTCACAGAGGCATCTTCCGCTCGCACACACATTCCACTTTAAAGGCTAAAAATAAACAAAGCTAAAAGCTTTCCTTTCAAGTATCTCACTCTGTTGTTTAGAAACAACAACTCACTAATTATATCCTGCTGTGGTTGCACTCACGGCATTGCAAGTTTGCACGAGGAGCTGAACTTTGTGGCTTCAGCAGATGGTGACAGATGCAGGTTTGGTTGTCACATAAGGATGTATTTGTGCATGATAGCCACAGGTGCATCCCTGCTTGCCACTGGAACAACATCTGAAAGCATTGCTGGCACAAGGAGGAATGAACTTCAGAACACTGTATATACTGATGGTGAAGCTGTGACAAGACCACCTTCCCATCCGTTTGCAGTCATTTTTCCTAATGAGTTTTCCAGCTTGCGAATTCAAAGTTTCAGTGTGCCTGGGCCTCAAACTCTCCTTGTAAGGAGATTATTCCACCACTGAATGTAATTTGCAGTCAGAATTTAATCCTATTTTTCCTTTTTATAATCAGAAATTTATTATTTTTCTCATTATTGTCTTCTTTGTTATTTAACAGTTATATAATTTAATCATATAATATACAATCACTCTTAGTTCCTCTATAATTCAGCATGGGAGTTTATTCTCAACTTAAATGCAGCATTTCATATCTTTCTGCTACAAATGTCATTCACAGATATCAGAAGTCATTGTATGGACTCACTGATTTCAGAGAATTTTATGTGGATTAGGCCCTTAGAGGTGTTGATTGTTCTGCCACAGAAATCATCTGCAAGACTGATGTATGACGGGGTCAAGCCAACAGACACATTATTTTGCTGTTCTACAGCCCAATGCCTTTGCTGACAAAAATTGATTAATATATTGGGGTTTTTTTTATACTACATTACAATGTCATATCTAATCTATGATCCATCTGATCTCTAAATCTCTTCCAGCATGCCTGCCTACTAAAATCTCTTCTCTATTGACTATCTATACATTTGAATTATCTTCCTGTGAATGTATTATACTGAACTTGTCCAAACTAAATTTTGATTTCCTTTCTTTCCCCTGCTCTAAATCCTTCATAGCATTTCTCTTCCTTCATTGCTGCTCACAACCTCTCCTAATGATAAAGAGCACTATATTTTGGTATTGCTTTACAGAGTATTCAACTAAAATCACAACCAATTATTATACAAGAAAGTATTTTAATTTATTAGCCTTTAGGAGCAATTTCTAGGCTTTTGTGTGCTTTATGATATTCCATAATTCACTGACTTTTAACATTTCCCTCCTGAAGGAATCTGGTGTGCTCGACAGGAAGCCTTAATTGGAGAAGAAGAATCTGCAGAGCTAAAAAAGCTGGTTCTAATAAGAGTCAGATTTTACAATGAGAAGGTTAAAATGTTGCAGGGAGAAAGTGGCTCATTACCAGAAAAAATGTCTGAATCCCAAAGGGTATGTATTTTCGCCTGAAAAAAGTGAATGTTGTCAGGGAAGAAAACTCATAATTTATTATTAACAGCTAATAGTAGCTTTCCTTTGAAAGAGGTGGTGGGAACATAGACAAAATATATTTATTTTCCAGAATGTTACTAAACTAAGAATTTTTTAGACTGTAGATAACATCATTATAATTCAAAAAGGTTAAATTAGAAGTTTGCAAATACTTAATTTTGTGCATTATTATACATGTGTGCAACTTCATTCAATAAGACTACCGACTTCCCTGGCACTAGTGGTGTTGTATGATGTTAAGAAACAATACAATGCTTTCCAGAATAGCCAGCCTTAGATTATGATTTGGATGCCTGGGATTTCTGCTTAAATGTCTGAAGCCTAAATCTGATTTCAATTATTTTGTCTAATTTAAACATAGCTTGTTGTGTAGTTTATTCATTATATACTTCTGCTGTATTGATTGAAGACTAATATAATATTGTCAAAACATCTATTGAAAGAGAAGAGGCATGTTAATTTTTTCCAAGTCTTATTTTTGGTTCTTGCTAGACAATATTAGCATTCTAGGATGTACTGGACCGATGATACTATCTCATCCGTCCTAGAAGTCACAGGTCTTCCAGAAATATTTTTTTTAATGTCTCCAACATGATGTTTTTAATTAGATCATCATAATCAGGTGTCTTCACTTTTCTTCTTTATACCAAAGACTCTGCTTAGTTCCATTGCAAGGAATAAAATACAATTCCTATTGCCAAGAATAGTTACTGCAACAGGACAGAAGGAATGTGAGTCTTCATTACCTGTGTGTTATCTGGCCTTCACTTTCATTCCAGCTCATTTGGTTTATCACTTGCTTTTTCTCCTGCGTCACAGAGGAAGAACATCTTTGAGACTGGAGCTATCATTCACTATGGACACTCTCAAGCACACTGGGATACGCCTTTATTTGAGACTTCTTGGCACTTCAATAAATAAACAGCACGTGCTGACAGGGCTGCAATTTCAAAGTACCTGCATGAAAATATGGGAATGAAGAGCCGAGGCAGCTACAGAGAGGAAAAAGATTTTAACCAAGGCAAAGTTTTGAGCATCCAGAGAGTTATCTCAGAAACTAAGGAAAACAAGCATAGAAACATGAGGAAGTCTGCACCAAAAAATTAGAAACAGGCAAAAATGAAAAATATTAAAAGGCTGCAATGAATTGTACTTACATAAAGGCTGTCATTAAAAGGCTCAGCATCAGAGAATTCTGTTCCTTCTATAAGGAAGGAACTGAACAAAGAGGAGTCAACTGCAGTCTCAGTGGATTATTATGTTGCCTATCTATATTTGCATATTGTCTTTTCTATGCTCTTTTTTCTTTCTGAATGTATTAGTTAATAGTACAGTGTCAATACATATTAAAGTAAAGCAACAAAACCAACCAAAAAAGTAATTCCACCCCAAAAAAATTCACCCCACTGCCCTGACACCCCCCAAAAGCCAAAATAGCAACAAAAATATTCTTCAGAACATGGATTATCCTGAGTTTACAAGGCAAGAACTAGATTTATAGCCTCCAAGGTGAAGTCAGAAGGCCATTCAAAGTATTATCATCTTGGATTTTCCAAATATAACCTTCCCTTTCTCTGCATGATCACATAAGTCAATTTTTTACAGAGTTTGGATCGCCCCACTATACTTCACACCATAATTTCTGTATATGCAAGGCTGCAGAAGACCAGGATAAGGAATGCTGGCAAACATGTTATCTTCATGGTAATGACAGATCAAATGGATCCTTGTGCTGCCAATAGCACGTGCCAGGAAGAGTACTTTGCTAATAGAAACAAAACCTAATGCAAGACTGTTGCTAATTAATAATAAATAATATTTTGTTCTGGAGAGTCTGTAAATCCCTCTACAAACATGCTCTTTTCCCTTTTCTCTATGGACATGAAAGTTTTTTTCTCACCAGATTTTTCGGGGCCTTCCAGTTCCTTTCAGGCATCATTTCCAATTTACCTACTGCGGATATTTTGTCATACTGCATTCCTGCTACGAAGTAAAAGAGAACTTTACTAGATAGATGGACTGGTTAAATTAAGAAGCATTCGTCATTAACATTTATTCTCAGGGCTGAGTAAATTGAGTTATTATTGCAACAGTTATTCCAGGTAGATTTATGCACTTCTTACATAAGAGGGCTGGTTAGTTTGGGTTTTTTATCTGGCAGAAAATCTGTTCTTTCATTTACGCTTGTACCATCTCAGGGCAACAAGACATAAAATCCTCTCCTTCTAATGATATAAATCCATAGCACCTCAGAGTGTACTGGGACTGTTATAAAGTATTGTCAACATGCATACCATTAAAAAAAATGCAAAGGTGTTAATCTCATTTGGAAGGAAGGCATATGCTCATTCTTAGAATTTTTCATGTTTATCAAGCCCAAGATTATGAAAATTTTTCAAGATTTAGATAGTTAAAATGTAAGTTAAAACTTACCACTGTCTTCTAACAATGGAAAGAAGAAAAGGCCAATAATTTATATCAGTTTCCATTTAAGAACTCTTTGAAATACGTAGAAGATAATTCTTTCTATTTTCTCTAGGCTCTCTGAAATCTTTTACTTCACGACTCTATTCTTCACTGAGCAACAACAAGCCTTTTCTCAATGCTTTATTGTATTACAAGTTGCTGTTGGCTCTTTTCAAATGCTCTTCTTCTTATATTGTGCATAAGCTGCCTTCTGCAGAACAGTTGGTACAAAAGGGAACAACAGATCTGAAAAGACAGTTAATTGTGCCCTGAACGGATCAATTAATTCTGACTGAATAGCAAAAGGTCTGGTAAGCCTTGCACTTTAAGTAGAGGGCTTTGTGAGATGTTTACTGGGTAAGTATATATCCAGACATTCTCTGTCCTTTTTATAGACAAAGATCGTTAGTAGTTACTGTAACACAAACAAACAGGAACAGAAAAAAATATTTAAATAGTAATATGATAACTGTAATAATTATAAAAGGAGAAATATATGGTAGACAAACATAAAAATATTAATTTGAATTATCTCTTTACTCTTTGGGCTATTATGAAATGGTCATTGAAAATTAGACCCTTGCCTCTTTAGGCTGTATTATGGGCTAAAGAATTACACATTTTATCTCATTATGATTTGCCATTCTTGGTGTTTTAATTTTTATCCGTAATAAAAGCATTTATTTCATGTTCTGATTTCATTATTCCAGGCTGTCAAATGTGGAATTTCTGATTCAAAATGTATAAAAGTATAGAGCAGAACAACAATGGGGTGTTAATTTATGTTCATATGTAAAATATTTGCTATGTTTTCTATATGTTCCTGTGTAGTATACTTCAATCTCAGATATACTGAATTCCATATTCCCCTCAAGCTTCTTCTAAATCACTTTTGAATTACTGTTTAACAACCTTGTATTGAATCTGGATTTCTGATATTTCCTAGTGTAGATATACTTTTCCAAGACAGCAGCCGAGTGATGCAATATCACAGTTGTTGTTTTATTAATGTGAAAACACAGCTTTGGGCATGGATTCAAGGTATTCAGTTGGGCAATTAGACATTGAATTGTGTGTGACGCCTTCCAAACATGAACAGTTGGCCATATGATTCCTGAGTATCTACGTGCAAACCAGTAAATTAATCCTGATTTATTGGTAGGTGGTTTTGCCAACCTCCAGAACAAAGTCCATAAATGTTTTCAAAAGGGAAGAAAGGATTAGGAGATGGGGAGGAACATCTAGAAGTGAGAGTGGAATAAGCATTGTACTGAAATACTTAACTGAATCAAACTACAACAGTTAGTGCAGGAAGCAATCTCCTTTCCAACAGTTCCCTCTGGCAAGTTTGCAAAGTCAGGTATAGTCTGAAAGTTAACTGTACCACTGAGGAATGGTTCTAGGAGAAAGTATGATTTTAATGTCCTTATGAACCACAGTTGTCTGGGTGATCATTTTTTTTCTTTTGTCTTCTCTTGTCCACAGGGAGGAGTAACTTCCTTTACATTTTCTGTAGAATGCTTATCCTTTTCCTCCATTGTACTGCAGATCATTTCTTGTCAAGCCATGGCTCCTTTTGGTCTCCAACTACACCATTTGCACTGAAATGTATGGAATTGTCTCAGTTGCTTGGAAAAGACCTACAAATAGGGGACTGCAGTCCAGTCCAGGTTTTTTCTGTAGCAAAGGCTGGAGTAAGAAAATTCGGATTGTAAAAATAAAAAAACATTATTTCAGCTTTGAATTGACTCGGCACAGATGTAATAAGACCCAAATAAGGAATATGTAACAAATCTAAAATATTGTAAGTATTTTAATCAGGGTTATATACACTGCCCTTTGTCTTTGCTTCTTTATCCCAAAATCTGCTGGAAATATGGTATTGCAAACCATAGCTGACATATGTACACAGTACTTGGGAGAGTTCTGTTGAAAAGGAAGTGAATGAACTGGGAAGTGGAATCTTTGTAAATTATCTAGATTCATGACAGCAACTAGAGTAATTGAACTTTTTGACTGCAAAGGCATTGACTATAGCTATTCAGTTAAACCTCTGATAACCAACCAGAGTAGGAGAAAAGAAAGTAAAATGGTGAAAAGAACTTTTGAAATATTGATGTTGAAAGTGGAGTAGAGTCCTTTATGGAAAGGCAGGTAGATTATTAAATGAACAAAAGAACTATCTTGCTTAGAGCACTGCATTTCACCACTGAGGGGAAAACTGACACATCAAATTTGTACAACAAAAGGAAAGGGTTTATCAGCTCTTAAACAAATTATATAAAGATGATAGTTAATGCTTGGGAAACTACAGTGGTTAAAGGAAAAATAGTCATAGCATAAAGAGCCTAAAAATGGCTACATCCAGCCAGATAAAGCATTCAGAGCAAATGAAAAGCAGTAGAAGGCTGTTGAAACTTTGAGAGCTTTCTTCTGCTTTTAGATGTATACACCGCCCCTGCAGCTCCTCCACTATCAAAACCTTGCCACACAAACTAAATGCATTGTTAAAATAACTACTCTAAGGACTGTGCTAGGATTCTAGAACTTTCTTGAGCCTGGGGTCCTGTAAGTACCAAGGTGCTTGGACTTGGACAATTCTGTTTTGAGGCAGATTCACAGACGCATGAAGATTTTTTTTAATAAAAAGAGGCAGAACCAGCCAGGAGAGTACAGGAGACTTCACAGCAAGTAACCACAGTGTGATTATAGTCTGGTGAATTTTTGCAAAAATATTTCATTTTAATACAAATCCTTACAGTAAAGGAACTCTTCAAAGCAACAATCAATGAAATCTGCAATTACAGGGCAAAGAGGAAAGATAACTGCATTCCCTTACCTATGCCTTTCCTTGTGTTTCTCTTTCTTCTTTCAGGCATTCTCCCCTTCCTCTTCCATTCTTGCCCCTTGTGTTTTATTCTGCAGCTATTTCTGTTTATGTTCTAACATATTTTCTTTTTCTTCACATTCAGGTCTTTTTCAACCACCAACAATGCTCTGCAAAATGCCCTAAGCTTGAGGGACAGTAGCAACCACTGGGACATCTCCCCTCTAGTAGTTTTTCCACAGTCACATAGATCAGTGTCCTCTTCATGCTCCTCAGCAGTACAGTATTTATTAAATACATTTTCTGTGTCATATAGTTAGAAAAAGAGAGATGATCTCGACATAAAGGTGATTGAAAAGTACCCAGGGTGATTAAGGCTCAGTAGTGCTAGAATGTTTCCAAGCAGCTCTGATCCATAAAGGAGAGTTGGTCCTTCACAAAACTTCATGGAAGGCATACGACTTCAGTAGTGGGTGAAATCTGCAAAACACAGTACATGCTTATCTAGTCTGGTACTGATTTCAATAGCTAGCTGGATTTAAGAAGGAAATTATAAGATCATGTAAAGATGAACTTTTTGCTTTAGCATTCCTGTTTTCAGGGATGAGTGGCTCAGGGATGAGTGGCTCATAATAAAGAGTTGTATAGGAACCTACCAAAACAAAATTTGTAGTGCTCAGTGAGGTATGTATAGAAACTTGGAGGGGAAGGCAAGGACAGAACTGGATAACACAATATTTTCAGAGGTAAAAAAAAGGGTGAAGGCTTTTCTTATCAACTCATCAAAATAATGACAAAAGCTATTTTTTGGGGGAAGGGAAGGGAAGGGAATTATTTTACTTTAAATACATATTAGGGGAATTAGAGGAAACAATATAATTTAAATCCTAGATAGAAAAGACTTTCTGATCCATCCATTTCCCTTTAATTGCCATCGT
>WBMZ01014274.1:0-201802 GCA_013400975.1 Atrichornis clamosus | reverse complement strand
GCAGAGCCAATCTCTGGCTGGCTGCAAAGATGGACGTGCCACAGGCCAAGGCTGGGCCAGTTGGAAGTAGCGGTAACGCCTCTGTTGATAACAGATTTAAGAAGAAAATCAAAATACTCTTGGTGGCGCAGTTTTGATTCCAACCAGGGAAGAGGGGGAGAGGGAGAAGATGTGAGCAGAAAACAACATGGAGACACCAAGGTCAGTTTGGAAGGAGTGGGAGGAGGTGCTCCAGGAGCCGGGGCTGAGATTCCTCTGCAGCTGGCGGTGAAGGCCATGGTGAAGCAGCTGTGCCCCTGCAGTCCATGGAGGCCCACAGGAGTGCAGAGATCCACCTGTGGAGGAGCCTGTGGAGGAGCCCACACCGGAGCAGGTGGATGCTTGGAAGGAGACTGCACCCTGTGGAAGAGTGATCCTTGCCGCAGAAGCTTGAGGGGGGCTGCTGCCCGTGGGATTGACTCAGGTTGCAGCGGTTCACAGGGAGCTGTTGCTCGTGAGATGGACTCACATTGGAGAAGTTCCTGGAGAACTGTCTCCCAGAAGGGACCCCACAGAGCAGCAGGGGAAATGACTCCACTCTCCTGAGCAGTGAGGGAAGCCACAGATGAACTGACCAAACCCCCATTCCCTGTCTCCCTGCTCCATTGGGGTAGGAGGTAGAGCTGGGAGGAGGGAGTGTTGGGGGAGAAGGTGTTTTTTTAAGTCCTCATTTCACTTCTCATTATCCTGTTCTGTTTCTGTTAGTGTAATAAATTTACTTTCATATTTTTAAGTTTGAGCCTGTTTTTACCTGTCATCTCTCCCAGGTCCTTATCTCAATTCATGAGCCCTTAGAATTTTTTCTTTCCTTCCTCTGTCCCGTTACAGGGGGAGTGAGCGTGTGGCTTCCATGTGTGCCTGGCATCTGGCCAGGCTCAAACCGTGACACATGGGAAGGGACACCTTTCACTAGACCAAGTTGCTTAGAGCCTTATCCAGGCTGGCCTTAAACACTTCCAGGGATGGGGCACCCACAGCTTCTCTGACCAACCTGTTCCAGTGCCTCACCATCCTCACAGTAAAGAATTTCTTTTTAATATCTAATCTAAACCTAGTTTCTTTTTATTTGAATCCATTCACTCTCGTCCTGTCACTACATGCTCTTTTAATAGTCTCTCTCCATCTTTCCTTCAGGCTCCCTTCAGGTACTGTAAGGCTGTAATTAGGTCACCCTGAAACCTTTTCTTTTCCAAACTCAATTCTCTTAGCCTTTCATTTTAGGAGAGCTGCTCCATCCCTCTAATCATTTTGGTGGCCCTCCTCTGGACTTGCTCTATGAGCTAGTCATGGACACTGGAAAACAGCCCTCATCTGACATGGTAGACAAGGCTTTGTAATGGCCATAGAGCTGAGTAGACTCCATGTTTATGTCGTGCAATACCCAAAAGAGGCACAGTCCCAAACAGTGACTGCAATGAGGGAGGACATGTCCCAGACTCCTTCTCCAGATGAGCCATGAAGCAGCCAGTAATTCAGAGCTGGCCAGGACAGGAGGGTTGTGGGCAGGAAGGATCATGAATCCATTCTGCTGCTTGGAGCAGACCACTGGCAGGTTGCTATCCTGACACCTAAATTCATGGTTCTTCTCATCAGGCCTGTTTCTGCTTTTTCTGTGGTGAAATTTCAATGTGAAATACACACGAAGTCCAGTATGGAACTCAAGGCCAGCCCTTTGCTGAGGACCAATTCCAGACAAGTTAGACATCTAAACTGGGAAGGTTCCAAGTTTCATCTTCTATCAGTCTAACCATAGTGCTTTAAGAAGCTGCCATACTAGCCAAGAACTGGTTAACACTATCCCACTGGGAGTTAACACTGTCCCATTGGGCCAAAACAACAAAAAAATCCTATCTTCTACATTTCACAAAGAAATACATTTTATACTTTTAGATATAAATTATACTTTGTATGTAGATAGTAAAGTGTTTCTAAATTGGATTCCTTTGAAGTGTTAGCCATCTGGGAAAAAACAAGATGAAAGGACATACTGTTATGTGGGATACTCAACATCACAGAGGAAGTCAGTGGAGTAGGACAATGAAATACATTTTAAAAGGAAAAAAAAGACAGAGACAGAGACAGAGAGATATTTCTTAGAACCTGTCAGTTATATTTCCAACATGATAGATAAAATGGGGAAAAAATGCATACTTCAGGATTGGATGGAGATTGAAACTTACAACCTTTACATAGGTTGCAAAAATCCTATGCTATATTTATTTTAATGTTTCAATATCTGAAATGTATCCAGATCTGGAAACATTTTTTGCTCTTGGAAAAAGTTTCAGTTGAAGGTATAGCACATTAGAGAACTCTATTGTGCTACTAATGTGATATTGTGACTTTATGTTAATTTTTTAGACTGCATCAGTCCAGACGAGGAACTAAACTACCTCATGAAACTGTGTGGTTCTACAGACAGACAGCACACTGCAAACTGAGATGACTGTCATTACCAGGATCCACTTGCCTGATATTTTGTGTGTAATTTGCAAAAG
Organism: Atrichornis clamosus; assembly: GCA_013400975.1. Taxonomy (NCBI): domain Eukaryota; kingdom Metazoa; phylum Chordata; class Aves; order Passeriformes; family Menuridae; genus Atrichornis; species Atrichornis clamosus. The sequence continues at coordinate 199,265 of WBMZ01014274.1, read as the reverse complement.
CAGCTACTTCTGGACTCTGTATTACAAATAGAAACAATAGCAAACGCCCTGAACCTTGAAGTTTCTCCCATTTTGGAGAGAATGTAAAGCTCAGGGTTTCACAGAAAAAGTTTTTTTTCCTGGCAAAAAATCTGTGAGAACATACAAGGTGAAGCAAAAGTCTGTTAACGTCCTTTACCAGAAGTAAAAACTTACCATACAAATCTATTTGTAAATTATTTCGGAGAAATTGAAGTAGGCAGCTGTACAGAGATCTACGAGCACATAAATAACATAACTGAAGTGAATAAACAATGTTTATTCACTATTGCAAAAAGCAACAAGGAGCACACAATGGAACTAGCAGCAGTTTGAAAATAAACACCATTTTCAGATGACACAATGAAATTGTAGAACTTCTTGCTACAGGCTACTTTAAAGGTGAATTAAAGACATTTAGCTGAATTAGACAAGTTCTTGCAGAATAGGTGGTATCAATAGTTATTAAACACAATGATTTGCATGGAACTAAAAGCTCAGGAGATCCTTAAACTCCGTACAGATTGAATAATATTCTGTGAAAAGGATCCTATTTTATCCCTATTCTGCTTCTTTAACAACCCCTATTGGCCACCACTAAAGATGAAGTTCTGGGAGAAAGGGTTTTGATGAAAATTGTTCTGACAACAGTTCTTAAAAAAAAAAGGGATATGTAATGATAAACATCTGTTTATTCTCTAGGGTGTTGCCAGAACACCTACTCTGAGCACACCATTTTTTCAGCATAGTTCTGCACCTGTAGTGTAAGAGCCAGTTTTCAAAATTAATCCATTGTGTGTTTTCCTTCAGATTAAGAAATGCTTATATAATATTCTCTTGACCTACAAAACAGAAAACATAGAAATATTCTGCAGGTGTGATGCAGTAAAAATGTATTTTCAGACAGTTTTTTTCTATTTCACTACAGATAGTCTTTGGACCAAAGATATTACGTGGTGGTATTTTGCAGAGATGCTCCAACTATGGCTAAAGCACTATTATAGGAACTTAGGTTCCAATTTTATGCTTTTTGACCTCCCCGCCTCCTACCTTTCTTCATCTGCAACACTCTCAGGACTTCCAGGATTCTCATTTCTACAGCAGAAAGCTTATGAAGATAATAAAAATAATTTTTATGCGTCTGGCATTAAAACAGTGGCAGATAAAGTAAAATTACTTTATGTAGGGAAATGGTTGCTGCAGCAATTGCCATTGTTGTGTACATTCACCATACTTCATCCATCCTGGTAAGTTCATACAAAGAAAATGAGAATCCCTTTACCTGTTCCCAGTAGCCAAAGAACCACAAGATCAGTGCCGAGGTTAATCCTTCATCCTCTCCACAACAACACCAAAATCTTAAAATGGCACATACACACACACACACACACACAAACCGCCACCTCTCTGCAGCCTACTTTCAGACAGTTGCAGAGAGCAATAAGGTTTCCTGTGAGTGTACTTTTCTCCAAGCTACACAACTGCAGTTCCCTCACCCACTTCTCATAGGAAATGTGCTCTAGACCGTTCACCAGAACTTCACTTTCAGTTTCATCATCATAGAATCTTATTTTCAAGAAAAATACAACCTATTTGCACCATACATGTCTCAATAAAATGTTAAAATTCCTCATACACCCAAACTATTCTTGCAATTTTGACAAAATATCAAACACTGGTTTCTTTAATCTTGCCAGAGAAGGAGCCAAAGGCTGATATTGCACTGACACCTGGTAGTTACAACAAAGATTTTTTCAACCTTTCTTTTTGAGATAAATTCATGCATACAATACTCTCTCCCACTTTTGATAAATCTTAGTGCCAAAAGTTTGCCACCTGAGTGTCCCAGATATATGCAGACATATGTTCTCAAAAACAATCATGTTTCAAGTCTCAGAGAAAAATCTTCAGTTTGAGCTTAGGAAGAATTTTGGCTCCCAGACAGGTATGAAATCAGTGACTTAGCTTTTATTTGCCATCACACAAAACAAGAATTTTTAGGCATTGATTTTTTCTACCTTTCAAGTACTCCTTGGAATATACTCTAAACAACCACCTTAGTACAGTTTGACATTACCCAAAATGTAACTTTTATTCAGTGAATTTAGATTTTTTTTCACTAATAATGAAATATTTGTAAGTAGGCTGCTATATTATCCAAATTATTGTAAAAGGTAATTTTCTAGAGGTTTTTTTGTTTGTTATTTGGCATGTTTTATAAAGCATAAATAGTTTAGTTCAGTAACTTGACCTAGGTACTACCATGCTACTTGCAATTGTTTGATGAAGACAAATGTTATATGGCTGAGCTTTCCAGAGATGTTGAAAGGAGAAAAATTTTCAATGAACACCCACAGCAACTGATAATCAAACTTCCAGCACTATTTTCACACAATAAAATTCTACTCCTACAAGTTCATCTATGAAAAGTAATGTAAAATGAGAGAAAAAGAGTAATGATAAGGCAGAATCCAGTTTATTTAGAAAGCCAAAGTCATGCACAGGGCAAAATGATCCAACAGACAAGTTACTAACCTTAGAATAGGCAGTGTGTACTGTGGCTGTTTCTAAGTACACTGATTATTGAACCTGACAGTTGTGTGAAACTTGTCTTATTGCTTGCTTTTTCTCTTTTTTACTCTACTCTCTGTCCAGCGTTTCTACTTTAATTATAAGCAATTCATAGTTGGTACTTTCTTCCACAATACATTTTGCACATTTCCTTGCACAGCAAGGCTTTCATCTCTGTAAATACTCTATCAGATTGTCCAACAAATCTAAGAAGACTAAGAGAAACCCCAAATTTTTTGTCAGTCAAATGTATCCCTAAAATCCCTGTGTTTAACCAAACCAATTTGTTCCACAACTTCTGAAGCTCGTGCTGTTCAGCAAATATCTCGACAGCTCTGAGCAGTTAAATATAGGCACAGTTCCATGCATACCTTTTCTTCATTACAGAAAATAAGATTTTTCTATTGGCTGGCTCTGTCCACATTCCAAAATTGCACATGATATGAGAATTCATAAGGTATCACCTTGCTCATTATATCTGAAGCCTTTTTTTTGCCTGCTCTAAAGTCTTTTGCATTATGAATGAATGCCCTTTGGACTAAATTCATCCCCCATTTTCTGTCAGGAATTATTACCTGCATCCTGGCTGTTATCCCAGGAGCTATGCTTGATGACATTGCTGTGCATGTCTTCTCTGTCAGTCTGAGCTTTTGCTCCCACAGTTATTTCAACAGCTTTTATGGAAACCACTGCAATCATTAGTTAAAGCTGTTGAGACACCTCCCTTGCACCCCCAGTGGACTCTGATGGTTTCAGTGTCTTAGGGAAAAGCCTCTGCACTATAGCTTCCACAAAGGCCTGATCTTTGAGGTACCATTAGCTACTTCTTTCATAAAGAGGAAAGGATAGGTTCGAAGTTCGTCTTAAGCTCGATACGGATCATAATCTGCCAGTTGTGATGATGCACCCATGTATGGTGCATCAGGGCATATCCCCGTTGTCTTAAGCCCAAAGCTTAGATAGTACCTAAGATAAAAAAGAAAGGTTAGACAAGCAAATGTCTTGTTGATCTGTGGAGTTCTGGCTTTGAGTCTGTCCCGGGCTGAGACAGTGGGGTGCACAAGGGTAAAGCAAACCAGCAAGTTCCTGAAAGGAAAAAGCAAATGGGGAGTGTTATAACAGAAGTCTATAAAATCACAGTAGTTATAGAAAGGGAAAAGAGGGAATGATTGTTAAATGTTACAAGAACTACAGAGCATAAAATGTCAGGTGGAAAGTTCAAAACAAGAAGAAGGAAGCTTTTCACAGAAGAAAAGTTTTTCACAGCTTCATAATTAGGCTTTGAAATCTACTACAGAACAATATGAATGTTAAATTGTAAAAAGTCTTCAGAAGACAACCAAATTCACGCAACAAAAGTCTGCAAAGAGTCACTAAAATTTATGACAAAAAACCCCCAAGATCTCAGCAAAGCTGTGGAGGCTAGGAGTTTCATGGTAAAGCATGCTTGCACTGTTTGTACTTCTAAAATGTTCTTTCTGGGTCCCTCTTGGAAACATAATTCTTGACTACACAGACCTTTGATTTACAGGATTGTATCCACTTTCAGGTAGAGAATGATAGCTTTTAGGAATATCACAAAGTTGACCTTCCCTCACTCAGCATCTGCAGAGCAAAAATTCCATTTTTGCCCTTTGAACAAAGTACGTTACAGTTTGTGACAGATCACATGGAAAGGTAATGATACAGAACTGGAGTGTTAACATATCCTATAACACCTCCACTCTGCTCCTGATATTTGCCCTTTGTTATCACAGATTGTCAGATAGATCAGTAAAGTGAAGAGAGGAATAATACTAGATGATTTCCTCAGTCTTTTTTTTTTTTTTTTTGCTTCAGTGCAGTCATTTTGTTTACAGAAGATTAGTGGAGGAATCTCTGAGGGTTTATCTCACTGGACAAAATGATATGTAGGTCAATCACCTATTCACCCACAAATGAAACACCTTGAAAAATGGTGATGGCAAACAATAGAAGCTGAGACATTCTCAGCCATATATTTTCATCGGGACTAAAAAGAGATAGAAAATAAAGGGAGAGTGGAAAAATGGAGAAATAATAATGAAAGAAATGCGAGCTATGTTTACTGCAGGATCAAGTTTCAAAATTGTTAGCAATGTCTCCTGTTATGTGAAAATATGATATTCAAAGAATTATGTAATCATAGAAGGTTCTCAGGTTGGTCAAGCATTGCTTTGCCTTGGTGAATTCTTGCTAACTACTCCCATTCACTCTCTTGTCTTTCATGTGTCAGGAAATGTTTTCCAGTATTAGTTGTTCTATCATCTTCCCAGGGATTGATGTGAGGCTGACAAGCTCATAGTTCTCTGGATCTTCCTTCTTGCCCTTTAGAAAGAGGGGAGTAAGATTTGTGTTCTTCCAGCCCTGCGGCACCTATCCCAGACACCAAAGATTATTGAGAGTGGCCACAGAATGACCTCAGCCAACTCCCTCAGTACGTACGGATCACCTTTGTTCAACATTTTCCATGAAGGAAATGCAAACCACCTCATCTTCCAGTAATTTGTTCCTGCAGCCTGTCGGGTAACCATCTTCTACAATTCAGAAAATTATAAAAAATCACTCCACATCCTTAGTTAACCTAACAACATATAGTGATGTTGTAAGTGGAGCTATAAATGTTCTGAAATTGCATAAACTAATTAACTCTGACTTAGGAGCTTGTTGAAAAGCTTGAGATTCTTGATCAATATTTGCTGGTGGGTTTTGGGAAAGATGACATTTACTTAGCAACAGTAGAGACTTTATACTGTATACTTTACCTATTGAAAGTACTTGTAACTGTACAATGGTGTTTGCCCTTACAATAATTTCAATATAATGTTGACCATAGAAAATGAGAAAAGCAAGTAGAGAAGATAGTCATACAGTTATAATTCCAGTACATTACATTCACAGTGTGGGAATTAAAACAGACTAATATTCCTGCAGCACCCTTATTTAACTCCTTAGTCTGTTCCTTATGCTTTTACTGCTTCATTTCTTTTCTAGTATGATAATTTGTGATTTTTATTTTAAAATTTAAAAGAACACAGATATTAAAAGTCAGATTTCTGGAGTATATGATCTTTATATTGAATACTTTGTTTGTAACTTCCCTCATGATTAATAGAATTTACAGGACAGAGTGCAAAATATGTAAATTCTTTTCTGTCTAAAATGTATTATACATACAAATTTAATTTAAAATTTTGACCTAGCTTTGAAATGCTTCTCAAACATCCAGTTATTAAAACCTGCTGTACTTAATTGGGAATAAGAATAAAAATTGAGATTTTTATCCCAGTTATTACTCTTTTCTTTAACAAAGTTTTTGGACAAGAAATTTAATAATCTTCATGTTACTCTAGCAGCAACATTATTGAAGGAAAATTGCTTTACTTATGAAAACTTCTTCCACAACAATATTCCTCTGTAGGGTTGAGAAAACTTTGGAGATCTCCCTGTGTAGAGTATTCAGGCAGAACTCGTATATCTGTTGTTGGTTCATGTTTAGCCCATTATTGATAAACCTTTTCAAAAGCTTATAATTTTTTGTATTTGTCTTTAAAGGAGAAGTCTTTGTATAGCAAAGTTACATCATCCCACACTGTCAGGGATATTCAACTGCAAAGAAATGAAGGTCCCAACCCAGAAAAAGGATTGAGTTATACTCAGAAGTGTTAGGCACTGTAAAGCCTGAAAATTCTGAGTCTACATGTACAGATTGAAAGTGAAACCTAATTTTCTTCCAGAAAACAGAGACAAATTTGCATTTCTGAATTGTCCTGAATTGTATCTGAAGTGACCTCTAGAAATGACTTGCTGTCTGTTTTCTATGTGCCACTGGGTAATATGTTTGAGCAGGATCTGATGAGAAGTTTCATGCTGGTAGCCACTTGCTGAGTAACTCTTGTGAAAGGCAGCACTGAAGAGAGGGGAAGGAAGCAGAGCATGTTTTGCACAATAATTTGCAGTTCAAGTATTCACTCAAGATAGGAGAGTCTTCAGCTCACTTCCTTTACTTTGGAAAACATACTTGTCTTCATCCCAGAAGTCAGTCCTCATCAAACATCAATATTTTGGAGTTAAAGGACATAACATAGAACAACCCAAGTCAGAAGGGATCTCAAGAGATGATCTGGTCTTGTGGAAAAGGGAGTCTAGATGAGATTATCTAGCACTTTGTCCAGTCACTTCATGAAAACATCCGGTACTCCACCATATTCCAGTGATTGATTGTTTTCACAGTAAAAAAAAATCTTTCTTATATCAAGATGAAACCTCTCATGGTGCAATTTGTACCTGTTGCCGTTTGTCCTCTCCATATGAGTCCTTTCGAAGGAAGGCTTTCTGTCCTCTTTGCAGTTGTACTGGAAGTACTGGAAAATTGTGTCGAAGTCCTCCCCGAACTCTCTCTTCTCCAGGGTGAAATGACTTAACTCCATCAGTCTTTTCTCATAGAGTAGGTTCTGTGTTCTTTGATTATCTTTGTGAACATCCTTGGAACATTTTCCAGTCTGCTTGTGCATTTTTTGAATTGTGAGGACTAGAACTGGGCACAGTACTCTGGGTGCAGTCTGAAATTCTAATCTCTACCTGTTCAAATAATTGATTTTCACAAAGAATTAAATATTAATTCTCTAGACAATTGGTTAGGTCTCCCATTTGAAAGATAGAGATGGAAAACAGCTTGTAGACCACATTCTTATTTAGCAGAGGGCTAAGGAATGTATTTTTTTTTCCTTTTGTTTTTTTTTCCTTCTTTATGCAACAACATCAAAACAACTTAAAAGCTTTCTCTTTTCTTACGCAGTCTTTATGAGTATGAGAACGCTTTCACAAGAATGGGCTATGTGGGTAGGAGTGCCTTAAGCGGATGACAACACTGAACTAAAATCTCCCCCTCTGGACAAAGTGCCAACTGGAAAGGGTGAGTAAGCAACCTTTTAATCGAAAAAAAACCTTTTCATCCTTTGATAGAAATGTTCAAGACAAAGGTGAGGACAGAACATTCCAAGCATAGGTCAAGGCCACTGTCCACGTAAACTGAGGACTTTTTTGCGTGGAAGGTGTGGCTTTCAAAGTCAATCCATTTCTTCCCTGTTGTGTCGTTCAGCTAAGCTGCTGAACCCTTCAGCAGGTATGACTCTCACTTTGGAGTGATCAATTTGCCCATAATATTACAGTAGGTGCAGAATGTTCATTCTACTCTCTGAGCTGCAGACCTCAAAGATAAGTGCTGGAAAACACACTGCAACTACTAATGCCTTTCATTAATGTAGTCTCAGAAGGCAAAAAAAATTGCCAGAATGCTTGTATTCCACTGAGAATATGAAAGAACGATATGCCTGCAGAACTTTGGAATAAGAAATTGAACTGAGGTCCCCATTATCCAAGACTATTGATCTAGCCAAAATATTTTTTCCACATGTAATGCTCTAACCCCAGACAGCCACCAAGCCCCACACAGCCACTCACTCACTCCCCAACCAGTGGGACTGGGGAGAGAATCAGAGAAGTAAAAGCTAGAGAACTCCTGAGCTGAGATAAAGACAGTTTAATAGTAAAACTAAAGCTATGCATGCAAGAAAAGCAAAGCAAGGAATTAATTCACCGTCTCCCATGGGCAGGCAGGTGTTCAGCCATCCCCAGGAATGCAGACCCCTGTCATGTGTAATGGTTACTTGGGAAGATAAACACCCAAGCATCCCCTCCTTCCTCCTTCCCCTAAATTTATATATTGAGCATGGTGCCATATGGTATGGAATATCCCTTTGTTCAGTTTAATTCAGAAAAGGCCTCGGCTCTGTGTAAGCCCTGCTCAGCAATAACAAAAACATCTCTAATATTATCAATACTTTGTTCAGCACAAATCCAAAATACAGCCCCATACCAGCCACTCTGAAGAAAATTAACTCTACCCCAGCCAAAATCAGCACACCACAGAATTTATTTTGTTCTCCTGCCTTATCAAACCTAATTTTAAAAACTTGAAGAGAAAGAAAATCAAACAGTTCTTGAGAGGGGTACACTTACAACATTATGTTTTGAACATCAAACCTTTCAGTTCTGATAGTTAATGGCTCTTTATAACATCCCAAGTCAAATTTGGTTCTCATCCTTGATAGACACACACAAAGTATCCTTACAAAATGTACCTTTTAGCTTATCTATAATCAAGCTATTGTCTAGACTGTTTTGAGGAATTAATAAGTTTATGATCATTCACCAGACACTTTCAAACTGTACTTCCATCAGCTCCAAATTAACTTCACACATGGATATTTTTACACTGCTTTTTTCTACCTACCTCTAACTAAAATTAGTCACTAAAGATTGTCTCTCTCTACGCCTGAAAAATGTTTCATACTCCAGCCATAGTTCCTTCTCCTTGCTTGAAAAAATCCTCCAACTGCTGAAATCTCAGTAATCTAGTGATTACAAACACATTCAGGAGCATCCATGACGACCCTTCCTCTTAAAAAATTCCTATAATTGAGGCATATCGGCCTTTTTTTTTTTTTTAGGTGGAATGGCATCTTCAAAAGTAAGAAATAACAAGAAAGTATGAAAAATGCACTTTCATGCAATTGTACTACCAATTCAGTTATCATAAATAGAATGCAACAATTTATTTCAATATACTTCTAGCTCATAGGCAGTTGCAAATCTAACAAGTTACAAAGCACGATAAAATCAAAGATAGCAATCTGAAAAACTTTTACTGTTACATTACTGCTCATTTCTGGTAGCTGGTCCAATTAATCTGTTAATATTTGGTCTTTCAAACTTAAGAGAAAATGCTAAATCAGTTTTACATAATTTCAAAGGCTAACAGAATATATTTTGCTAATGTGAAGCCATAAAATGGCTAAATGTGAAAGCCGTAAAACCAAAATTGTTCAAATTGTCTTGTTGCCTTTGACTTTTTTATATTTTCTTGTCGCTGTTGAACCACTGGCAGAGCGAGAGAACCAGACAAGTTTGGGTGAGGCAGAAAATCTGAATTTATTATTTAATTCTAAAACTTATATAGACTTTCCAAAGGTCGTCCGGATTGGGTCAATTCATATCCTCCCCCTAGGCCGATAGGCCGGGTAGAATGTCCATCTTTCCAGAGACAGTTTTCAATAACATCCAAGCTTTTATCTCTAATTACAAAACATAGAAGGAAGAGGAGAAAAGTTCCCGTGGGAAAGGTCTGTGTTACCACATTTTCTTATGACTTAGAAGCTACCTAATACAGACTGAACTTTGTCAGTAGTAAAACTCTTAGTGAACATCAGAGGCCACCCATATTTTGTCTCTTTGCTGGAAGGCCACAGCAAAGAAAACAGTGGCAAAGCTGATGAAGGAGAATACGTTGTGCAGGGTGATACCCTGTACAGTCATAGAATCATAGAACCATAGAATGCCTTAGGTTGGAGGGGACCTTAAAGATCATCTAGTTCCAAGCCCTGTGCCATGAGCACAGACATCTTCCACTAAATCAGGTTGCTCAGAGCCCCACGCAGCCTTGAACACTTCCAGGGATGGGGCACCCACAATTTCTCTGGGCAACTTGTTCCAGTGCCTCACCACACTCACAGTAAAGAACTTCTTAACATCTAATCTAACCCTACTCTCTCTCTCAGTTTGAAATCATGGGAGAGACAAGGAAAAAAGTAACCTAATCCTGTACTGTAGTCACAGATATCTATATGCAATTTTTTTCTGATGTTCATTCTTGATACTCACTTGCTAGAAATTTGACTTTAATCATATTATTCCTCTAATAATTTATCCAAGAAAAAAGCTGAATATTTGGCAAGTGGAAGCAAGTAATCTCTTGAGGCATGAAGAAGGTTTGAGTGTTCAATATTAGGACTCTTTGTGTTATCACCTTGTATGAATTTGAAACTAAAATTTTACTTGGAAATCAGAGAGGCAAGGAGAATAGAATCCTAAGCAACAAAACCTTCTTCAATAATTGTCTTGTAAATATTTTATGGGTAGCCTTTATTGTAATAGTTTTATGGGTCAGATTTAAAATGCAGATGGGCAAAACCTGGCAAAATGAGTGTTAAAAAAAGTGAATGAGTGTTACTTTTGCCTTTAAACGGTACATGTGTTCACATCACTAAACAGTCTTTTATAAAAATATGTAAAGAAAATAAAATGTAAAAGAAAAGGGAAGATAGAACTGTATTTTCCTCTTGAGGTTATGAACTAAACCTTAATTTTGCACAGTTAATAGAAAATATAGGTAAGCTGGTGTGGCTACATGGCAGAGCATTATGAAGCAGCAATTCCAGTTCCAGTGGCAATATGGTTGCAGTAGCTGAAAAGGAAAATGTAGCTCTATACCAAGCTGTGTTATTTCTAGTTCTCAAAGAGGCTCAGTAAGAGTGGGTTCAGCTGTTGTCACCCAGCCCTGTTTGAACACAGCTTCTCTACAGACAGTTCTCAGAAGTCAAGGCAATTAACTGGAATCATGATTTGTGCCAGTGCAGGTGTATCAGAAGCCATCAAATATTGCTTCTGAGCAGATCAGTTTGTACCTCCTCAGCCTTTCTGTTTGAAGGTCACAGAGAAAGTGTGTCCCTCAAAAGCAAAGCTGGATAAGGTAGAAGAAATACAGTGAGAATTGAATAAATTATCCAGGGTAATTTATGTTTATCAGGATAATGTGCTTTCCTAGTGCTAACAACATCCAGAGCCCAATATCTGTCATTCCAAGAATCAGTCCAAACAGCCCTATGACAGGGACCTAGAGATGTTTGTCCATATAGAGACTGTAAGAAATGAGGAAGGCTTCTGAGGGACAACCCCAGACACCCAGCTTCTTGCTCAAGTGCTCTCTGAGGACTCAAACCTCCCATGCACTTGAATTAAAGGTTTTAAAGTGTTGATTAATTATTGTTGGTTATATACCAGCAAGGCTTAGAGAAAACAAAACATAAATTCAGCTGAGTCAGATACTTACCATGGAAATTTAAGGCCATATGTTTGTTTGGCAAAACAGAAGGAGAAACCTAAGCAAGAGTCACCTTGATGTATCTTTAGCTACATTTTACATGCCAGTTTGCTCAGTGGTTCAGTTGCATGAATGCTTGAAAAGGTAGGGGCGACAGTCTATTTGCTTCTGTGTTTTGGGGAATAACTCTGCTATGCTGAAAGGACAAATGTAACATCAGAAGAGATATGCAGAGATTATGACAAGAGTGATGCAGAGTCGTTAAGCAATGAAGAAGCTCTGGATAAAAACAAAGGAAGAATACTGATAAAGAATAGCAAACACACAAGAGTAGCTAAAATGATCCTGATGAATCTGAAGGAAGTGGCAAGCAGAGTGGCACTTCTGTTTACAGGACGAACTATGGAGCTGAGAGAAGCTAACCTAGCTGACCAGGAAGAAAACCTTCACATAGTTGCTCACCTTCAGCACCAGACTGGGAAAAAAGGTATAGTTCAAATTCATATCTGCAAAGGCAAGGTCTATTTGTAAGTTTTTATATGCCTCCTGTTGTGTTTCCCCACTGCTGCTGTGCTTCATTCAAACATTCAGAGCTTATACAGATTTAAGTAAAAATCCTACTGCAGAAAACATCATTATTATGTACCACGGGACTCTGAAAATCTATGTAACAATCTACTTAAAACATTGTTGTTAAATTCAGCTTTTAGAAAAACCTTCAATACTTCCTACCACATACCAGTTTTGCAAAAATAGCTATGTTACTGTTGCTTTTTCTAGATAATGTGCTATTTCTTCTTTTCTTGACAGGCATACAAATGCACTTAATTCTGTATTCTGTCTAAGAAAAATAACAAGTTTTGAAAAGCAAAAGATTCTGGTCTTCAAGTTTAGTTTCCAGTGGCAAAACACAGGTTTCTCTGACAATGTGTGGCTCACTTGTAAACATGTTAGTAGACATGGTATGTTTTACATTGAGTTTGATAAGTTGGCACAGGTTTGCACAGAATTAATGAGACATTTTATCTGTGCCAAGACAGATTTTTTTGGTGAAGATATATATCAAATGTTCAGACATGTCCCAGTAGCTAATAAGGTACAAAGAGACCCTCACTTCCACTGACTTCACTGATATCAGTAAGGACAAATACACTTCTCTTTGGCAGAGAATGATATTGTTGGATCATTCGTAAATAAGTTAAACAAGTAGTTTTTAAACAGTTATGGGAGGAGTAGTAAGCGAGCTCAATAGCATTATGTGTAGCCTATGCAAAGGTAATTATCTTCATGTAAGCAGATCAGTGCTTTCTTGCTTTTTTATTGAGCTTGACAGGTGTGGGACAAGACCCATAACTATGTCATCAAGTCAGTGGAGTTGACTAACAATTTTGCTAAAACAATGTGCCATTACTTATAAAAGGCACTACAGTTAAAATAGAAAAAAAAACTGTCCTGGCCCCAGTATAACCATGAATGACAAAGCATAACTATTATAATCAATGATCTGTCCTGAAACAGGCATCCCACATTGTTTTGGACCAGAAATTCTACCCTGAACTGCAAATGTGTGGGAAAAGCACCAGTGAAGTTCTGACAAATCTGAATTATTCTATGAAAATATTCTTTTTCAGTTCTCTTTCTGCTCTGGTCCTGGGCATAGGTAAAATCTCTATGGCCCAAGATACTTAAATACTTTGGCAGGAGTCATGCATCAAGAAGATATTCACATAAGCCTTTACAATCTTTGCTTTTAATTCTATTAGCAGATCATTTTTGAGAAAACTGAACAGGGAAAACAACCCAAAATAAAAAACTTTTTTTTTTTACCATAAAAGGAATTATTTCTTATTGATGCTGAAAATCAAAGGCTTTCTTTTTTCTTTTTTTTTGGCCTTCATTTTTTATTTTTCTTATGAAATAAATTGTGATTTAAAATAGAGCAGCAAGGAAGCAGAGCCTCCCACATATTATTTAAAACATTTGGAAGAAGACAATAAGAAGGTCAGTGGACAGTGAATGTCAATACATATTGTGTGTGCAATCTGAAAATATTCTGAGAGTTGTGGCTGAGTCTGATCTCATCAATGTGTGTGTGCATCAAGTCACTCAGAGAATAGCAACAAAGCTTGCTGTTCATAGTGGAATAAAAGCAGGATTTCTCAGTTCCTTTCACATGCAATGTATTAATCAATAGCATCCATTCCAACTAGTCAGCCTCTATCCTGAAGGCAGAAAAGTAAATGGAAATCTTAAAAAATTGTTTTAAAGTTTCCTCCTGGCACTCTGATTCTGTCACATATTTAATTTCATCTCTGGATTGCACTGATATAGCAAGATATTTGATCTAACAATGTAAAAACAGAGTAAATAACTAAGTTTTAATCCCCGTAGGTTCAACCATTCTTAGGAACAATGATTTACTGGAACACAGCTTATGCTTAATAGTAAGTTCAGATTTCTGCTACTTGATTAAGATAAAATTATCTTTTGCAGTCTAGAAAGGAAAAATAAATGCTATCACAAATATGGATCTACATCTGTGAGGTTTTATGCACTTCAGGTTCTGCTGTTAATGCCTCGTAACCACATATAACGATTAAGGAAAACAAACGTGACTTCTTGCGGTCCGGAAGTGTCTTTGGCACTGTACTGGCTCAGCTGGCTGTCACCTCCCACAAGTTACTGTGCCACTGGAGATCTGCAGGAGCTGGCAGGGAGATGAGCTCTCTGAAGACCTGAGGCTGTTTCCTTTTAACTGAAGAGACCGATGTTTCTGTTAAGGAAGCAATTTAGAGGTGATGTTACGCCACCATTAATTAGAATACCCTTCAGACACCCTAGAGAACAGATCCTGACCTGTTCATCATCCAGCAATTACCTTCCTCCTACTTGTAAACTAAGAATCAGCTGAATGTCAAAATATCATCTTCAGAATTATGCATCTTTTAATCCTGTTCTGAATGATACCTATTGCCTCACTGAACACTAATTTCTATCTCTCTTCTAGAGACTATTAATCTGCTTCCATATTACTTTACTCCACCCAGTCCGCAGCTGGATATATAACTTTCTTCTCAAAAATATCAAATCTATTATAAAGCTGGATATATAACTTTCTTCTCAAAAATATCAAATCTATTATAAAGCTGGATATATAACTTTCTTCTCAAAAATATCAAATCTATTATAAAGTTACATTTAAATAGTGATATTCCCTTGCTGTTCAGGAATATCTAGATTAGGGATAAAATGTCATGTTTATATGCAAAGAGATATACTTTTTTTTCTGAAGTTACTAATTTCTAGAAATGCAACACATACTCTATAAAAGAAATGGTTAGTCCCTGTTGAAATAATTAGAGAATATGCCACTTAAGCCACTAAAAGTTGCTTTCCTGACAGGGATACTTTAAGTCTGTTGCAACAGGAGAATTCGGACACTGAGTGACATGACTTCCTACCATTTTTTAAATTTTTTGTACTTGTGTATTTTAATCCATTCTGAACTGTAGAAGGCCAGAAGTAAGAAGCTGGTGTGCAGGTTAGAAAGTATGTGATTCATTTCATATGTGATTGATTTTCACATTGTTAGGTAGTTTCTTACCTACAAATTGTGTTGGGATTGACTAGTTCTGCATCTGCTGGAGTGACATTTTAATCTCATTTGGGAGATGCCTTGTTCATTTCTACTGTGCTATGTCGTGCTCTTAGAATGTACATTTGGGGTTTTTAGTAAACACTGTTTTCCTAAGAGCTATGGAATACTGTTTAGTTTTAAATTATGCACGTGCTAGCATCATACAAAGGCCAGTAAGTTATGCTCCTACTATCTCTTTCTCATAAAATATTCAGATTCAATTAAATGACAACAGTGATCAAGGTGGAAAGGAGGATTTGTGTGTTACTACAGCTCAAGGGTAATGATACTTGTCACCTTTAAAGTTACACAGCATAACACAGTGATATTTCATTGTAAAAACAATGTGATTTCTCTACCACAGTTGCTGTGAGATTTGGGGTTGCTTCTGTTTTGTGTTGCTTTCTTTCACTGAAATGCAAAACATCTGGTCTAAAAAGCTCACACCAATATGTCAGATGAAGATTTATAGAATTATGGTGATTAAAAAGAAAAAGTGTTTTACAATAAACTGACACATCTGCCATGAGTCAATATTTACTTACAGGCAGCTTTTGACGTCTTATAGAAAAATAGATTGTTCTTCCTCTGCCTTCTTTTTGACTGAAATCAATATTGGAAAAATAAAAAGGAGAGAAATTGCAGTTGGCTATTCTCTTTCAAGACATGGTTGCACTGGTTCTAGGTAGCAGTAAACGAAATTGTGACCTTTTACTGTTTCTTTCAGTATTGATCTCTCTAGGTTTCATCTATTCTTTCTATGGTCAGTTTTTAGCTGTCAGTAAGACATTGTCCCCATAGCTGCATTTGATTGTTTGTGTATACAGCTGGGCTTGTTTAAACCATGTTGGCATGCACTACATGTCTGTAGAAATTAGATTTTGCCTTTAAATTAACCAGAAAAGCTGTTCTACCCCTCATTCTATAATCTATGTTTTCAATGGATAGAACCATTTATTTTGGCATAAGCACAGAATCTTCCTTCAACATAAACTGCATGAGCAAATGCATTACATCAGGTTTTAGTAGCAAAGAAAAATTCAGTTCTAAATCTCAACTTTAATTTTGTCTTCTTCTTTTTCCTTAGAAACTGTGTCAGGTGAAAACAAAGAGAGGGTGAACAATGACAATAACATTTCTTGGAAGAATATATGTAAACATTCTGCTTTTTAAAGAGGGGTTTTTTTCCCCTTTCTTAGAACAGGATAATTTCTAGTAAAAAAAAATGCAGTAAAAAAAAAAAGTATAGTAAAAGAAAACAAATAAAAAACCTGCATATGTTATTGAGTATCTTGTTTGAAAGAATTGAATAGACTGGATGCTTAAGTTGTCCTAGATCAGTTTAAAGTCTACAGTGATCTCTGTTCAAGCTGTCCCTACTGGGGAGCTCCCAAGTGGAGTATTATAGAATACAATGGCAGGTTGCTTGAAAAGCAGGTTTGCTGATTACTCATCTCCCAGTTAGACCTTCAGAGAACATGTAAAAAAAAAATTTTAGGGGAAACAACCAATAACTTAACTGAAACTGTAAAAATACATTTACTTATATCCTTGAAATTAATGTGTTTAAGACATGCATAGTTCTGAAAATCAGAATATGTTGGCTCGCTTATGGATATGTCATGATTTTGTGAGCCATGCCATAAGTCAAACTTCCGTAAAATCCTACTTGAACTTCAAAATATTCCATCTCTCTGAGAGACATATATCTCCCCTGTATGCACTCTCGTATTTTCATAAAACTTTTAGTGAGATAATTTGGGGGTTTTTTCATCTTTTGTTCATCTGAGGAAGTTGTCCAATGGATTAAAGACAAGAGAACAGATAGACCAGCAGGCTAACAAACAAATGGTGTGATTGGTGGACATTCTTCCTTTGCATGAAATCAGATAAAACATGCAGCTGGTTTGCCAAGGATATAATTCAGTTACTAAGGAGAGAAAACAATGCTATAAATCTTCGTATTCTGAAAACATCAGAGAAGAAATTATGTGTGAAGTTGTAAATGCAGCTGGAGAAAAGTGCAGGTAGCACATGGAGAAAAGCAGCAGAAAAATTCACACACTTTTATGTAATGATCGTAGTTTTAAAATTTCCAGGTGTTGATTTGCCATGGATCCCATCCCAAAGGATTAAATGTATTGGCTTACTTGAGAACACCCAATTTAGCCTAAGGAAAAATGGGTCATAGATTACTGCTTTTCCAAGAATGACTTTGAAGAATTTTAATGTAGTAGACAGGAGAGGACAGAGTAGCCATCATAAAACACCTTTAAGTTTTGAACTTGATATAAGAAAATCTGAGCAAGCTTAATGCACTGAGTACTGTTGCTGCAATAAAAAAAGAGGCAAGAACATTGGATTGTATTGCTAGAGGGCACACAGTATAAATCAAAGTAGCTGATACCGTATCCATGTAAGCTATAAATTGAACATTACTTAGAATGGTGTATATAGTTCTGTCACTATATTTTAGCAAGGGTATAACTGTGCCTGACGAGAGACTGTATATTATATTAACCTGTAGACTAAAGTCATGTGCTAAAGATTTATGTAATAGTTAGAATTGCAGAAAAAAACTTTACTAAGCTTCTTCAATTAAATACTATTCATTTATTGGCTAGTCTGTTGAGTATGTCAGTCAAATGAGTATGCAGTCAAAAGAGCTGTTGACTGCAAGTGTGAAACCTACTGTAAGATAAATTTGCACTTCTGTTAAATATGAGGACTGCAAGTCTGCTGTTTACTAGACCACATTAAAAGACAGAATTCAGATTCTCAACAGTCATCAGTTTTATGACTCATGCCTTGGAGAAGGTAGCCCAGCTCAATAAAATCCAGTACTCTAGTCCTGGCAGCAGGTGTGATCATAGGTCCAGTTTGAGATCCAAACCTAACTGACAGTTATAGGCCTATGCCAAGGTTCCTTACAGAGTGTCTCGGGATAGTATGCAATTGATGGAATGGGATATTCTAATTAGTTTTCCAATATATGCACCTATCCTTCCTTGGGAAATAGAATTAAATAGATTTGTTGTAACTTGAAGGCAAAAAACAGTGTTAGTCTTGTTGGTAGTTGGAAAGGAAATCTTCAGATAGGGTGTCAGGAAATACTGCATTCATTATATTGGGGAGAAAGCTTCTATATATGAGAAAAAAGAACTGGCTTTTTATTCTCTCTTGCCAATGAACATCAAGCTGTTTTGATGTCTTCTGTTTATTATGTTTCTGTTCTGGGAATTTGAAATTGAAATTCACTTCAATATTATCTTATTTTTAAAATAAATTGTTTCATTCCCTGGTCCATCAAGTAAAGCACACAGCACTGGATTAATTTAGATTAAGAGAAACAACAAGGAAAAAAAAACGATAAAGAGAAAACTTCAATGAGACAGCAGCGTGAGTGCCTTTTCTATAGGGATAACATTGTTTCCAGTCAAAGTAGCCTGAGAACTCTATCTGAAAGGGAAGTTCTGAAATTTAAGGATGTAATAGATAAGCAAATGAGTGTCATTTTGCAACATGAACTGCACATTTACATTTACCATTTTATTCTTTATACCTCTTGTTGGCTTGAGTAACAGTGAATGAACTGCTTCATATTATCCATCTTTACATTTTCTTTTTCTCTTGAAAATAATTTAAGTATGCATGTGGTAGGAGAAGTGCATAGATTTGTAGAATTTTTAAAGAGATACAGAAAAAGGATAGTAGCTTATGTTGCTTCTCAGTGACACTGATAATGACCTTTTTTATGTTAAATCTGTTGTTTTCAATCTGCTTGTTAACAGTTTAGCATATGGCTTTCCTATTGTGGGTCTTCTACTTTTAAGTACAAGTCCATTTTGAAGAATCTCCTATCTTCCTTTAGTCGTGGCAACAGGGAAAATAACTGTTCCTGTATGCCATTTGAGCAATAACTAAGTGATATGAAAGAAAGTGTTAATCTTAGATTCATATGGGAAACAGGCACAGAGTGCAGAGGATTTTTTTCCTTTTCTATAGGTTCTTTCACCAATATAGAGTTTTATTATGTTCCTGCAGTATTGCTGCTACTCTCAACTGACATAAAATCTATACTCATAGGAACTTGGCAAATACTATCATAAAAGACAAGTTCCTATGGCACAGGTATCTTAGAATACATGTACAAAATGATGACTTTACACAAAGGGCTTACTGCAGCTTTCCAAAGGACATTGATCTAGCATGCTGTTTTCAGTGTGATATTTTAGATGATTGAAATATTCATGTAAGCCATTAGAAAGGGTCCCACGACTGGGAGTACCAGGCTTTCTGATCACCGTCTTGAATTTATTCAGTTCTATTTTGTATGAGACTGATGTTGCAGGGTAGATATTTCTCCCAGCATATTAATGCTTAAAAGAAATAAAAGAGACAGTAGATACATACAAATACATTGTTTTACCAGCAGCAAAGTCCATATAGTACAATAATGAGGAAAATAATCTGATGTTAAAGTAGAAATGCTGAATAAATGACAAATTACTTCACTCACAATAAAACTCTTTGCTTTATTATGTGCTCTTGATTTCAGCTTTCATTTATGATTTTGAAGCACTAGCATATAGCAGTAATACTTGCACATTTCTATGGGTTCTTGGTAAATTTTAGTGACCTTAAAAAAAAAAGAATGCATTTGTGCAATGCATTGCAGACAGCGTGTGGAATATATGAATGTACTATAGGTGTCTGTTTTCTTCACAAGTCTCACTTCCTTGTAACAATTAAGCTGTTTGCAAAGCTGCAGTGAATCTCAGAACTAGACACAATACACTTGCAATCTAACCGTGAAGCAGATAATAAGACCTTATTTTCTAAGGATATTTTGAAAGAATTCTTATTCTTACTTTTGAGTTGTCTTTTTGCAGCCATGGCCTACAGTGTCCACCACTGAACTGCCAGGTTCACAGGTGTACCTGTACAGGTGTACAGTTCGACAACTGCATCATCTGAACCATTCATGAAGCTGTACTCTACACTGCATAAACTGGCATTAACCATGAAGCAGCAAAAACTATTATAAAATATTTTTTTCTAATATAAATTATTTTTAGTAACTAAAATAAAGGAATTAAATTTTCACCAGGGAAAAAAAGCACATCTGAATTAGAATTTAAAAACTCTTTCAGTTACTGTAACTAAAAAAATTACTATGAAATATATCTTATCCTTATTGGTTTTTTTTTAAAAACTCAACTATAGATATTTCACTTTCACTTTAAGGAAAAACCTTGAAACGGGAATCTGAGATGTAGAATGAATGCTTCATTTCCACTGTAATCTACTAAAAATAAGAGTTTCATGATCAAAAGATCAAGTCACTGTATATATATATATATATGCATATATAGCTAGGTACACATAAACTGTAATCTTAACTTAATTCAATAGTATAATCACCACATCAAGGTTATTGTACAGCCCAAAGAGTTCCATGCAATATAGGTTGAAAAGGTTTTTGTAGTCAAGATGAGCAGTGATTACATGTTTCTCTAGGATATTCTATGGCTTGTAGCATACAGGAGTATAGATCAGATTATTGTAATCGTTCCTTAAAGAATATGGCTGACAAAATGATGATGCAGTCTTTGCTGTCTCAGTGAAATTATCTGCAGAAATCTTCAACTTTTCATAAAATCAGCTGATAGCAGAAGCATGTTCAATCAGTAATACCAGATAATTCCTTAGTATTATACAGCAAAATACTGTACAATAATTTGTGAATATTCACATGCCTTTTCTCAGAAAACACATATTCCAAAGCACAGAAATATTATACTATGATTCAAGTTTATACTTCATGAGGATTTTCTGCATTTCAACTGTGAATGCCTGATGTCACTTCTTTATTGTCTCTTTTTAAAAGACTCCCTTTATGATTTTTTCAATTGCATACGTGGTCTTCAATCCTTAAATCTTACTACCACATTTATTGAAAGAAATCAAACCCAAACAAACAATTAGAAATAGAAGTAAACTGAGAGGTTACTGCTGTATCTGTAGATTTCCATTCCCCAAACATTCATCATTCAAACTCATAAGATTTTCTGGGATCCAAATTCTACCAACTGGCCCCTTCAAGTCTAACAACACCTTTGGGAAAAATTTATTTTTATGAAAGCTTCATTTTTCTTTCTTATAAAAAGCCTCTGAGACACATAAAAGGCATCTGAGAGCCTCTATAAACACGATTACCCAAGAGAGCCAGGTACTTTTAGCCTATATATACTGAAATATCCACCTCTCTAGCATAATTATGTATATACTAAAATGTTTACTGGTAATTGGGAAATCTGATCCACCATCCACTTAAAGCATTGGGTTTTTGTTTGGTACATGATGAAATTACCTGGGAAAAAAATGGTTGCCAAGGATTACACAGAATATTCTTTCATCATCATACATTGCAGAAGCAGGATGGAGGAAAAACACAGAAGAGATGAGATGAAAGGAGAATTGCAAAGCAAGCCAGACTTCTAAAGCAAGACCTGTGATCTCTCTTTCTCTCGAATGGGTGTCCTCCCTGACTAGCTCAACGTTATATTAAGTAACAGCCATGTGGCATTTACTACATCCAGTATGCAGAGAAAAGGCAAAGAAATCACTGTACTACCCATCAGGATGAATCAGCTCATTAAATAAAAATTGACTCCAATTTTCATCTACAACTTGAAGCAAACCAAGCTTTTTTGAGGGCTGTGTATACATGCACACGTTTCTGCATGTATATATATGTATATGTGTGTATACATATACCAGTATAATGCTTCCGACAAATCTGTGAAGGCTAGTGTCACAGCGTTTTGTGCTTACCTCCACAGGTGTCCATTTTCTTTGAATCTGACTAGGACAGAGATGTCTTCAGTCAATAACTTCATTCATCACAGCTGACAATCATAACAGCAGTTTTGATGGGAACATTTAAGTCATAAAAGGGTGCCTTCAAGCACTCTTGATGCCTTCTGGGCTATTTTCATAAAAAACCTCATCAGTATTAATGTAGCATTAAGTATGGATGTCTTTGCCAGATAATAGCAATGAAAAATTGCCTGGAGGTTTGCCCCTAATCTTGAAGTTGTCTGCCTCCCTTGCTTCATCTAGTCACAGTGGGCAGAGGTGGATTTAGGCTAGTCACCTTAGATGTCTTCCAGGAAGAAGACAAGGCTATAGGAGAGTGGAGTGACTTTCATCCCTTCCTTGTGACATCAGGAATGCATTGCAAGCAGCTGGTTATCCTTGGGCTCTGCTCCTACCCATTTCAGACAAAGCAAGGTAGTAATAGTCACCATTGCTCAGTTTCCTCGGGGTGCAATATGCGTACTGCTATGAGTCTGACGTGTCTCTTGTATAATTAGTTTTTTTACCTGGCATTTTAGTAGCCTTTCTTCTACAGCTGATAGGTTACTTATGACTGTCAGTATTGCACAGAACACCCCTTTGATGGTGGTGTGAATTGTTTGTCTTTCATGGCATGATCCTTGGCAGTGATTTTAAATACAACTCCTTCTACAGCACAGGCAAACCATTGAGATCAAAGAGGGTATCAGAGAAAACTATCTGGTTGATAATGAGCCTGAGCCTACCATGCTATGCATTTTACTTCTCTGTGGTTAGATATTGCTGTATGTCAGGGTAGTGCCAAGTTGCTTTCCAGATAAAACAAGCAGTTGCAGAACAGTTCCCAGGATATTATTTCTGTTACATCTATGCTGTGACCTATAAAGGACTAAAGTATGGATTTGAGCTTTACTGAGTGCTTATTAATACTGTTTAATTGTGAACAGTCTACCAAGCTCCATGTCAGTCTTTCTAACTTGCACTCCAAAGACAGTATTTGGACACATTCACATTTAAAGGATTGCACAAACTAAAGACTGTTCCAAATAAGCAGCCACTCTCAGTTGGAGGGGAAGTGAGTTTTCTTGTGTTGCATTTCATACATCTCTTCAGGAACAAAGAATGGACTCTTGCTCTTTTCCTTTGATCAATTTTACTTCTGGAGTGTCACGTATTACTTTTTAAATACAGGAGGCAACACTTGAGTGTACGGCTTAATGCCCACAATGTAAGTGGAAAATCTCCATTGCTATTCAAGATCCATTCCCAGATACCATCTCAGAGACTGCTGAGCCTTTTAATCAACTTGTTTCCTTCCTGTGGTCATGCACAACTAAGTTCTGGTCCTTTTCTTCTAACTCATAAAAGAGAAGTCTTCTGTGCTGAGCAATTGCATCATCCATTTCAGTGCATAGAGGGATCTCTGTTCAGTCTCCAGACCTGCAAGGAGAAGGGCCTTCTAACACATAGAAGGTCTTTCTAACACATATCTTTCTTCTCACTTGTAATAAATTCAAAGTTCTTTGGTGGTTTGAATTATCTCTGTGCACTTTTTTGCTGAAAAATATACATGTATGTTAGTAAAAATCTCCTGGCTCATGGCCATGAACAAGAGTCTCTCTCTCCCACTTGTGCTCTCTCTCTCCCTCTCTCTCTCTCTCTCTCTCTCTCTCTCTCTCTCTCTCTCTCTCTCACCCTCTCTCCAGGCACTGATGCATAAATCCAATTATCTTTCATTCAGTCCTTCACTTGACTTTTCCTCATCTCGTTTCTAAAGATCCCAGCTGTGCTAGTTTATTGTATATGCATCCAGCATCAGAACTAGTGAGCGTTTTACAAACTGCTGGAGCACCTACGAATTTACTGTTGTGTAGGCCTCAAATGATTACCTAGTGTCGATAAATACCTTTGGAATTTCATTTTTTTGAAGAATATTCACAAGGGAAAAAGGATGAGAAGTGAATGTAAATGGATCTCCCGTAACCACAAGCCAACACAAACATCTCAGGTTTCTTTTTATTGTTTTCTTCCCCTTTCTAAGGGTGTATAAATAAAACAGGCAAAGAAGACATAAATTGAGGTCACAGTATCCTTCAACTTCTGCCCAGTAGGTCCTTTTTTTTTTTTATTCTGTTAGAGGGAAGCTCAGAGGCTCATTTTTCAAGAGATAGTTTGTATCAATATGTATAGCATCTATCAGAATGCAGAATCAATTCTGTTGACGTTAATTTGAACCTTTTTTTTTTTTACAGATGAGATAAACTTGCTATCTCGTCATAGATCTGGCAGTAGTTTCTTCTTCCTTAGTGAATAAAATTGGTGCTTTCATGAAAGGAGTGTTTCTTATTCTTGCAATCTCAGCAGTGCTGTGTTTAGAGTTACAGGAATGGTAAATCTTCTCTCAGACCATTAGTGGTGGCATTGGGTTGTAGTCTAATACAGTTGAAGCAAATCTCTCATCTTTGTAGCTCCAAGTCTGTTTTTTAACAGTTTGCCAGGAAAACGTGAATACTATTTTCATAAAACATTAGGATATGTTGCCAAGTTAAGCTAGTAGAAATAAAGTTTAGAAAACTCTACTAGCTATTTATTATGTATGTGTGCTGTGATGTCATATTCTCAAGTACAGTGATAATTCCTCTACTTTGATTCACTGTTGGAAAACTCAAAGATATTGTCATAGCTCCATTAATGGGAAAGAGGTTTATGACACAGGCACTAACAGAATTTTGATGAATAACAGAAATTAGATTAGAATTTTGATGGCTGGAAGGAGTATGCGCGGGCATAAAGATGACCTTTCTCAAGCCTTTGTTTTGTTTTCACTGAATGTATTTCTTGTTGGTTTTGGTTTGGTTTTTGCTATGTTTGGTTGTTTGGTTGGTTTGTTTTGTGAGAAGAGGGAGATGTTCAGGGATATCTATTTAAGGTAGGCAATGCAAAGAAACTGTTCCTTCAGCAAGCCAGCAATTAGCTATATTCAGAGGGAGGATAGCTCACAGTTCTGTAGTACCGTCCCCAGTGCTATATCAGTTCTTTGAATGAAAGAATTGAGGAAGAAGAGATGAGAGAAGCCTGGCAGCCACAAGCACTTTCCTGTGTTTAGCAATAATATTGACAACTTTCTACACCTACCATGATTAGTAACATAATCAATCATTGGAAAAATTAAGTATTACTGACTGGGCACAGCCTCGTGCAAGATCAGCACCAAGGAGAGGAGACATTGCTTCCCATAGAAAACAGTTCCTGTGGTCTGAAGGTATTTCCCCAAGTCTCTATTGTTATTCAAGTGAGACTGATGAAAAGCCAGTCGGGACTGGAAATCCCCTTACGGGTAAAAGCAGCAGGCATGGTCATACCTGGAGAGCACAGAGAATAAAGGTGCCACCACAGGAAAAAGGCAAAGAGACTCTGGATCTGTGTAGGATGAAAACTTGACATTGTAGCTCTTAAGAATATGGTTTTCAAAACAACTTTCACTGGCTACAGACCAGTTGTTCCTCCTTTCTCCTCCATGGCAGATTATCTTTCAGACTCATTTTAACAGCAGCTTCAATTTTCCAAAAACCTAGCTGCCAGTCTCTTCAAGCATCTGGAGGCATGTGACCATTATTACAGACTGGAACACACACCAACCAAGGATTTAAAGTTCCATGGGTTCCCCTCTCACCAAAGAGTTCCAAAATAAGAATAATTTACCTTAGAAATAGGCAGATAAAATGAGAGACATCAGTGCTTAACAGATGTGGCTGCTTAGGGGATTTTTTAAGCAAACTACTTTTGTAAGTGGACATGTTCTTTCACAGAGAAAAGTTCTCCAGAAAAAAATTAGCAAAATATATTAAAAAAAAAAGATAAAGTCATAGAAGTTCAGGTATCATCTCTGAACAAACATTATCAGGATCCTGAATATGTATTTCCAAAATTGTATATGATTTTCGTTATCACTCTAAATATAATATTTGTTCCAATACAGACTAAAAATAACTTCCAAAACATCAAAAACTCCCACAAAATTGAAATCTTGTTTTCTTGCTATGTCTATTCACAACAGTGTTTGGTTTTTGATCACTTCTAAGGTCTTTTTTTAATTAATTCAAAACATGTAACTGAAATAATCCCCCATGAAATGTTGAAATTGCATTTTACTTGCCAAAAAGGCATTTCCTTATCCTCATAGATTATTTTCAATGAATATTTATCACTTTCTCTTGAGTCACTAAATTCCACATACATCATTTTCATACCATTCTTTATCTCAGAGAAGATGTAAAGTCCCAAGTTTTTCATTCAGTAGATAAGAAATAGACTTGTTTTCCTGAATGTAGTGCGACATAGCACCCCTTTCTTCTATCTTAAATTTTCATTGATACAATTAGTCCCCTAAGGTGAACATGAGGTGTGCAAAATTGATTGAGTCCAACATGTTTAAATAAAACTTTTAATGGCATCTACTATGTTCCCCTTGGAGGAACTGCTATTTTTCTCAGCATTCTTCATCAAAGGTATACAAAAAAGGAGAATCTATTGAAGATGTGAAGATCTGCTGAAGTGATTTGGCTATTACTGCCTGTTTCTGCTTCTCTTTCTGCCTACATGATACCAATCTTCATAATCTAATGAGCTCACTGTAATTTAGTTGTAGGAAGTAGAAAAGTCACAGAACAACCTTTATTGAGAATAAAATTATTTGTGTAGACACAACTCATGAATCCATGTATGTTTGTACAATATCAGATTTAAGCTTTGTGGGACTGAATTCTGGGTTTCTTGCTTGAAAAGAAAAATCTGTTGAAGTAATGACAAAACAAAGCAGATATTCCATGGACTTCTATTTCCTGATGACTTTCCTATAGCCAGAATTTTGTCTTACAGCCTATGGCATCTTTTATGTGATCTACAAATTGCCGAGTGCTTCAGACATAGAGTGTTTAATAGATGCCCAAGCACTCAGCACTGCACTGACTAAGGGCTGATATGTGGGAAACAGTGTCCAATTCCATATTTGCAATTGACTGTGGACCCCAACTTTTGTATTCATATAGTTAATTACTGCTGTAAAGCAACTGGTGAGAAATACTGAAGCTGCCGTTTTCATTCATAATTAATTACATTGACCTTTCCACTCAAAACTTATCTATGCACAAAACCTACAAATAAGATATGTTTATTTCTTAAGTTTTATTGTTTTAATTATTCTGTCCTATGGCTTCTGGCCATATACTCCAGAATAAGAAGACAAGATTTAAGGCTTAATGTTTTTTCTAGTAGGCTATATCGTTAAAACGTAAGAAAAAAGAGTGAACACTCATTATGGACACAGTATTTTGAACTAATTCAGATTATCCTGGCTTTAAGATGATGTTTTTAAAAGAATCTTAAACACTGTGTATTAGGTTTGTATGGGCAGTTTATCATAGCATGGGGGCTGCAGGGGTGGCTTCCATGAGAAGCTGCCAGAAGCTTCTTGCATGTTCAGCAGAGCCAATGCCAGGTGGCTCTAAGACAGAGGTGCCACTGATCAAGACTGGNTGCCAGGTGGCTCTAAGACAGAGGTGCCACTGATCAAGTCTGGGACAATCATAAACGGTGCTAACGTCTCTGTGATAACATATTTAAGAAGAAAAAAAAATTGTGAATTCCTGAGAGGAGGCATCCTGTGAACCCGTGGGAGGTCCAGGCTGGAACAGGCTCCTGGCAGGGACCTGTAGATCTTTGGAGAGACGAGCCCCTGCTGGAGCAGGTTCCCCAGTAGGACTTTTGACTAAATCGGGGACCCACTCTGGAGCAGCCTGTTCCCAAAGGACTGCACCCTGTGGAAGAGTGACTCACATGGGATGGACTCACACTGGAGGAGTTAATGAAGGACCTGTCTTCTGTGGGATGGACCCCATGCTGGAGTAGGGGAAAGACTCCTCTCCCTGAGCAGCGGGAGAAAAAACGTGTGATGAAACTGACCATAATCCCCATTCCCTGCCTCTCTGTGCTGCTGCGGGGCAGGAAGTAGAGCTGGGAAGGAGGGAGAGATGGGGAGGAAGGTGTTCTTAAGATCTTATTTTGCTTCTCATTATCCTGCTCTAATTTTGTTTCTAATAATCCAAATAATAGCCTAAATTTGAGCCTGCTTTGCCTGTGATGGTATTTGGTGAGTGATCTCTCCTTATCTCAACTCATGAATCCTTTGTTATATTTTCTCTTCCCTGTCCAGCTGTGGAAGGGAGAGCTGGAAAGGCTTTCATGGGTGTCTGGCATCCAGTCAGGGTCAACCCACTACACACTGAAATAACAGCATGCAAATGTCAAAGAGATAATGAGAATATGGATATGATAAGTTCTTATCCCCTTTTGTATCCTACTTCTTATGTCAGAGAAACCGACATATGTGTTTCTTTCTGCTACACAATCTTAGATTGCTCCAGTATTTCATATTACTACTGACCACTGACTGCTTTTTTTAAAATTACTCTTATATATATTATTAAACCGTAGGTTTTTCCATGAATTTTGAAACCAACCACTTCTGTTATTTCTATGAATTTAGAGACTAGCTGCATATAGGACTATAATCAGTAAGAAATTCTATAATTTGGGGGTTGGGTATCTTTGTACTAGGCTTGGCAAAAAGCTTGAGAATAAACCTTTATTTTCAAGTAACTCATTTAATATAATTCTATATGTGAAATATGAAGTGAAGAAAACTTGCTTAATATTGGCAATCTGTAATTAAACATTTGTTCTTTCTAGGTCTTTGCATTTTATTTACAGTCAACCAAGAATCAGACTTCTCCAGATGCTGAATCACCCTCAGTATCTCAGACCCCTATTTTAGAATGAAATTAATTGTTCTCTGAACTCCATAGCCATAATTATCTTCAGATGCCTAACATCTGAATAAACCAATGAGTGCTGGGCACTTAGACACATTTCAGGATCTAGATCTTGAAAGCCTTTGACCCCTAAGAAGCTGGTAAGATCAAAATAATTAATTGAGGTTATATGAGAACATAATCACATATCATGATAAAGCATGTAGAATTTTAAACAATAACTGAAACAGCTGAAATGCAGGTAGTGAAATTTATATAAACAAACACACAAAAACAGCTAACCTAGAGTTTTTGCTTCCTTCATGTTGTGTACAATCTTAAAAGAATTAGCAAGCATGAATACCTACATATACTTTTAATAATGTAATAGCACACTCAAATATTTACAAGAAAAGCTGTAATTTTAGAACCCTCATTCTTAATTACTGTTTTTGGAAGGATTTGAAGGAGAAATTTTTACATTGAAGCATTTGGGCTGCAGAATGCTTTCCAGACATCACATATGTGAGTTACAGAAGCAAAAAATAACAATTTTAGAAAAGTAACTTACAGCAGCTACTGGAATATTACCTTAGAGTCTTTTAAGCAGTGGAAAAATATATACTAGCCTCATGTATATACATGCATGCAAATTCTTCTTTGGAAATACTTGAGTGTAGAGTCCTTTTAAAGGATACACTGGAGCAAACATCTGTATGCAGAAAACCCTTCTCCACCATGTTTGGTCATCTGCCAAAGCAAACCTTATCTAACAATTTGTTTTGTATGGGCAACTCAGGTCTGTAAAGGAAAGATAAACTGAATAGGGGTAGGTCCTCATCTAAAGAGCAAAGGGCTGATTTTTTGGATATTAAGTTAGATGGTTAATTTACCCCAGCTCTACCACCCTTGATAAAGTTAGATATGAAGTAAGAAAAACATCTCTAGGGTAAACAGCTGTAAAAGAACTCAGACTAAGAATTACTGTACTCATGAAATAAATAAGAACAATCAAAACCCAGCCTAATTTGTGTTTGACTGCTTAGTCTTTTTCTATCATAATTATGTGCCTTGTACACGGCTTTTAGACGTAATCACCACAAAGATGTGTAACTTTTTGGGTTCTTCTGACCTAAGTCTTCTGTGAACACTTCTACAAAAAAGCTGAATTAAATAAATGCTGATTATAATTTTTTATATTTTCCTTTTAACATTTATATTAACTTATTGTAAAACTTGTAGGGCTAATATTCATGTCAATGGAAGTCCTGAATGAGTAACAAAATGGAAGAAAAAGCCTCAAATTGGATACATGGATTGCCTGAAAATGCTGAAAACTGATATATTCAAAAGCTATTCTTCTGAGAGAGCTTGAATTAAATTTGGCCACAAACTCTTATCTTTAGGCATCTTTTGAGCAGGTGAAAGCAGATCCAGATATCAAAAAGGAAATAACACATTAAGGACATCAAATATAAATTGAAATACACATTAAGCATTCATGAAACAACAACAGAAATTGCAAGATTACTCCTGTGGCAGGTATTGTAAATGTTTTCTTGTCTATATGTTCATAGTTAGGTCAGTCTATGTATTTGTATCTTTCCTTACCAGTGTGATACAGGAAAAATACAGAAGCAAACACTCATCAAAAATCTACCTCATGGTATGCCATGGAAATGGATGACTAACCAAATGTTTAAACCTGTTTCTGGGTTCAGATTCTTGCTTTTAATTCAGGCCTATCTGAGGACAGCTCTTTTTTTCAAGCAAGTTTTTGTGCATAACTCAGGAGTGGAGACCACAAGAGGGGGCAACAGTTCAAATACACACCCCACCCCCCCAGCCAGCACATATAGAAGGAAAGCTTCCTTTAAACATTACTAGTTCTGGTGGACCAGAAGGGTTTTCTCAGGTCCCAGTTGATAGCTAATTGCAGGAAGGGAAACCTTAGAACACTCCTAATTCTAAATGACAGAAAATCCGGTTGCTGCATAACTTGTCTGAACTGTGAGAGACTCACACACAGTCATTGTTTTAATTTAGGCTGAACACTAATGGAGTGTGAAGGTGTATCCCACTCAAGTGTCTGATCATTTAGCTATAGACTATTATATCATAGATTTTTTTCCCTATTGCACTCTTCCTTAATTTCCTGGTGAAACTCAGTTCGTCCTTCCCTGATGAGCAGACCATCCAGCTGTAGCCTTCAAAAAGGTTTTCTGGGCACACCACAACTCCTTCCATCTGACTTGGATTAGGTTTTGGACAGATCTTTTTCATATAGGTACTAAACTTGCTGAAGAGTTCACAGAGCTGCATGAGGGTGCTGTCTGCTGATAGCAAAAGATAAAGCTGGGTGTTATCTTCATAGAGCAAAAACTGGAGACCATGTTAATTTTATAATCTTCCCAATTTTAATATACACAGGACTCTACAGGTAAGTAAGATCAAGGCAAAGGATTAATTGCCTGGTGGGTCCTTTGAGACTGATTTGAGGAGAGATGTCAGCATTTATTCAAATCTTTCCGCTCTGGAAACATATTTAACAATATCTTTTTATTAATATGTATATTTGAGGCTTTTTCTATACATGCAGTCTCAGATTTGGTACACCTAGAGAGTTCTCTGTTGAAGTAAAAAATTATATCATTGTCAGGAATATAAAGCAATGGATCTGTCTCCAGACTCTATGTCCAGGATTTCAAATACTTGAAAAATATCAAAGCAGAATAGTGTAGACATTTGTCCATTGGCAACAGAACAGAGTAAAAATGTTCATAAATCAAACAATTTTTGCTTCAAAGATAAAATTCCTGTATTCAGACAGCTTAATACGGTTGCTCCTATCCATTCACAGGGTCAGGCTTATTTGGGGCTGCTTTTCCATATTGATGTAAAATGTG
The DNA here is from genome assembly GCA_013400975.1 of Atrichornis clamosus. Taxonomy (NCBI): domain Eukaryota; kingdom Metazoa; phylum Chordata; class Aves; order Passeriformes; family Menuridae; genus Atrichornis; species Atrichornis clamosus. Next base: position 167,504 of record WBMZ01014274.1, on the reverse strand, counting down.
AACATTTTTCCCTATGGTGCTATAAAATACTTATTTTGCCTCTCCCATTAGGAACTTCAGCAGACACTAATTAACCCTCTGGAGAAAATGTTTATAAAAATAACAAGGAATTATTAGCAATGAAGCAGATTTTTTTTTCTCCTGACAAAAAGTCAAACTGAGAGAGAGCAAATGCATTATTGTTAAATTGTGGAGTTAACTCACTGGTTGAAAATTTTAATGAGCTGAGACACAGGACTAGAAAGGGTTTTGAAAGAGACAGCATGTGTGTGTGTGTCTTCCCCGATGAGAATCTGTCACTTCCAAGTAACAATGTCAGTCCATTAGAGAACAGTTTCAGAAATGTACATATTTTTTAAGAAATTGTGAACTTTGTTGTTTATGAAGAGCAATATGATTTCTAGAAGGGGAAAGAATTTTTACCTTTTATTCACAAAAATATAGATAGAGATGAAACAATACTGTTAGGGATAGATTTTTGACAGGGGAAATTTTACCTGTACAGGGGCACCACCATCCTAGCAATAGCTCTGACTCAATACAGTTTTATGATGTCTTAGGGACTTGTTGAAAAATATTTGCCCTAGTTTTTCCTGTCAAGAAGAAGAAATACATATATCTTTATTATTCTCCTTAATATGTTTTTTGCCTCACCTAATAATTTCTTTGTATATAAATGCTTATAACTTTAATAAATGAGAATTTTTCATACATAAAGTTTCCAGACTGAGGCTTTAATAAAATTTTTTCAGTTCTATAAGGTAGCAAATATTCAGACTATAAAGCTTTTCAGATTTGTTTTCTGCCACCTCCAAAATAAATAGATCAGCCTTTAAGTTTCCCCTAATTAGTTCTCAATTTACTGATCTGTATAGTGCTTCCTTTCTCCTGCTGCACTCTCCTTACAAGAAAAAAGAAATAATTGAATAATATAGCATCTCCAAAAAATTAAGATTGGAATACATGATTTTTGAAAATTATATAAATTAAATATTGTTTAGGATTTCAGTCCTTCACAGGTGATAAATGTTCTTTACCTAAAGCGATAAAATTTCATCTTGTGTTTCTTTTCAAGCACTGAATAACAATAAAACCCTTAGATGGTTTGCAATATTAAAAAAAAAATCCAGAAACATTTAGCTCTAGTGCTCACTTTGGTTCACTATAACAGAAAATGACCATCTGCAAATTGGGTTCCCATGCTTTCGAACTCAGAGGGAATTTGGTCCTTAGATTAAGATGGATAGTTTACTCTAAACAAGCTAAATATTTCATTCTGTTACACAAAAGATACATAAACAAGGAGTGTTATACAAATCGCTTACTGAACGTTCAGATCACAAACATGAATTGCTGCTTCTTACAGCCCTTGCCTTCTGTTTCTTTTTAAGATGAATTATAGCCTCAAAATTGTTACAGAAGCTTTGTAACATCTTAAATTCTTAACTAAATCAATGTCTTTTTTGGAAGGCAATGGAAAAACAGTAGCTGTGTAATGTCCAAGTATCTTCTATGTCTTCAAAGAGAAGAACTCAGTACTCACTCAGTACTACATATCTGTACTATAAGCTAATAGTTTTCCTAGGACTGTGTGGAAAAGCATTGACCAAAATGAAGAAAAAGCTTTCTTTCAAATATTTTTCATAAATAAAAGCAAACATATTTACAGAAAATTATGAGCAGAACAAAAAAATGCACGCTACTTTTATTTAGAATTGCATTTTTGTTTGAAGAGCTCTCTTTCATATTGTTGAAATATAACTTTATTTCTCAAACAATGTATCGAGATCACTGGGCTTGCTTCTATTCTGTCGTGCATCCAGTGGGAGGGTAACACACAGAGCCTTAACTCCCTCACTCCCAAAATGCTAGGTCAAGTTAGTTGAGCTGCAATGGAATAAATACTGTGCTGCTGCTGACTGATGAAAATCACTTGTTACTTTCCTGCTGCCAAAAGAAATTGAGGAATCAACTCTTGTAGCTATATATATCTAGACATTATGTTATAGAGCATACAATATCAATGCAGCCAGAAAGCCATCAAGGCACTCAATACAGTTGTAAACTACATGATTCAGCTCAGCCTATTTCTCCAGAAAAAAACCCAAACTGATAAACCCCACTCTGTGAACCTCTGTATATGCCACCTGATTCCACACATGTACATTTGGGAAACTAGAATATAAAGGAGTTAATGCTAGACGCAGCCTAAATTGTTAGGAATTAATCTAATTCTAGAAAAGCTTATTTCTCCATGTCAAATAACAAAGACAACAGAAATAAGACTTAGAAAGCTGAATTTCACATGTTTACATGGGATATGCATCTCAAATTCTAAAGATAACATCTCATCTCTAACTGTACATTTCCTTCCGGTTTATTAGGAAACAGACTTCAAAGAAAGTAAAAGTCATGAGAATCACATTTGTATGTTAGAAACCATTACTTTTTACTACTATTTCTCTGCTTTGAGCTGGTAATCTGTATTTGACTAAATCACAATATCTACAAGAATACCTAAACAAGAAATTAAGACAACATGGAATAGAGTCCATGACTTAGTACTTACCATTAGAGTTACATGAGTGCTTAATTTCCTTCAGTTGCCTGGATTAAATGGATACCCCGTGGCTCTGCACTCTGAAGGTTCTATATTACGATTGAGGAGCCCTTTGGAATGCTCTGCCAATTACAAAAACTCCAAGAAACAGGTAATTACTGTTTCTTTAAGACAGATAAATTCAGCTCTCACTCCATCATTGAAAGATATTTTCCAAGATAAGTTTGGTGGGTTTGTAAGGCCTGGTTTTTGGTAGCGGAGGGTGCTACAGGAGTGGCTCCTGTGAGAAGCTGCCAGAAGCTCCCACTATCATGTCCAGCAGAGCCAATCCCTGGCTGGCTGCAAAGATGGACAGGCCACAGGCCAAGGCTGGGCCAGCTGGAAGTAGCGGTAATGCCTCTGTTGATAACAGATTTAAGAAGAAAATCAAAACAATACTGGTGGTGAAGTTTTAATTCCAGCCAGGGAAGAGGCGGGGAGAGATCGAAGATGTGAGCAGAAAGCAACTATGGAGACACCAAGGTCAGTTTGGAAGGAGTGGGAGGAGTTGCTGCCCTAGGAGCTGGAGCTGAGATTCCTCTGCAGCTGGCGGTGAAGGCCATGGTGAAACAGCTGTGCCCCTGCAGCCCATGGAGGACCACAGGAGTGCAGAGATCCACCTGCAGCCAGTGGAGGAGCCCACGCCGGAGCAGGTGGATGCTGGGCAGGAGACTGCACTCCATGGAGGAGTGACCCTTGTCGCAGAAGCTTGAGGGGGGCTGCTGCCCGTGGGATTGACTCACGTTGCAGCAGTTCACAGGGAGCTGCTGCTCATGAGATGGACTCACATTGGAGAAGTTCCTGGAGAACTGTCTTCCAGAAGGGACCCCACAGAGCAGCAGGGGAAATGACTCCACTCTCCTGAGCAGTGAGGGAAGCCACAGATGATGAACTGACCAAACCCCCATTCCCTGTCTCCCTGCTCCATTGGGGTAGGAGGTAGAGCTGGGAGGAGGGAGTGTTGAGGGAGAAGGTGTTTTTTTTAAGGTCTCATTTTAGTTCTCATTATCCTGAACTGTTTCTGTTAGTGTAATACATTTACTTTCATATTTTTAAGTTTGAGCCTGTTTTTACCTGTCATCTCTCCCAGGTCCTTATCTCAACTCATGAGCCCCTTGAATTTTCTTTTTCCTTTCCTCTGTCCTGTTGCAGGGGGAGTGAGCAGGTGATTTCCATGGGTGCCTGGCATATACATACCTTTATTCACTTTTTCATCCAAATTTTCAAACTTTTTAAAATAGCATGGGACACTGTGCAGGTTTCCTCTGTCAGTTCTCACCAACAGTGCATAGAGAGAAAGACAACCACTAGATGCTTGTTCATACATCTAAGGCCTGAGCATGACATCTGCTGCATCACACTCAAGCTCAGACTTTTCAGAGCTAGAGGAGAACTGTCTGTTTGGGAGCCTGTCTAGAATATCCTTTTAATATGACCTTTGGAAGCTCTTGGTTTAGTCACCTACCTGAGCAGAACTATAGCAGAAAATGAGCCCTCATCTCAAAACTCCCTGTCTAAATGACATGACTCACCTGAACTAGAAGTTCTAACTGACTCTATGATGCTGCCATATTGAAGTTGTTGTGCTGTCTCTTGCCTTTTTTGGCACAACAACAGGAGAAAAATAGCAGGTCAGTTCATCTAGCAGGTCAGAGTCATCTAGATCACTAAATCCCACCAGGGGCAATCCTCCTTGCTTGAAGAGAAAAAAGTGTTTGTTGGAGACAACTCTTTCCACCCCATTTCACAAGTTTACTGGACAATCTCCTTGCTCTTAAATACATTTCCTTCACAGATCTTCAAATATTTCCTTGTTTTCTTCTGATTTTTTTCCTGTGCTTTTTTTTTCACCTTTTCATAACTCTACCATTCCTCTGGAAGCTTTCCCGGCCTTAGGAATTCACAGCTGTCCAGTTTCATTGCCATGAATATGTATATCCTGTGCCCTGAATGTCTCCACCAAAGCCAATACAGAAGTCATCAGATGCAACAGTGGTGTGAAGTAATGCACAGCTATGACAAAAAATCAAATAATGTAAGGATTTCTAGAGCACCCACAGACAACTTCACTGAATGAAAAAGTCTCGTAACTTTCACTATGAACTGGCAAGGTGTCATATCTGAATCAACCACAAGAAAAATGATTCCTTCAGAATTATATTCTCCAGTTTGTTTATCAGGATTTCTTTCCAGTTTTTCAGCAATATGCACCTCAGAGTCATATGTACTTTAATGTAATATTTCTCCTTTCAATTAGATATTATCAGGTAACAGTGTTGTAGAATCAGCCACTGAAAATGTTTGAACAAAAATCAGTATATTTTCAATGACAAACTCATTTTTCTCCAGATTGAAATATAGGCCCTAGTATGTAAAACTCTTTATTTCTAAAATTGTTCTTGTAAATACAGTTTTATAATGGAAGATATATCTATATCTATATCATCTATATCTATATCTATATCTATCTATCTATCTATATATATAAAATTGTAATCTATACCTGCAGAAACAATATTTTAGATTCTTTTCCCCAGGAATTAAAAAAAAATGTTATTTTTACTTAGTGTAGGAAGGGAATAAATTACAAAATAAATAGTGGAAAAAATTACCTTTATAATTAGAGAATAAAAGTCAGATTTCCTTTTAATTGATTAAAATATGGTGTAATTTTTCTTTACTTTCTGATATGAAAGACTTTTTTTTTATCTTGTGTGAAGGGTCTTCTTCAGTTGGACCGCTTACAACATTGTTTCCGTCAGTGGCAAAGAGAAACCAGCGTGTTTCCACGTGTCCCCATGACTTAGTGAGTGGTGACTGTTACCGCCACCGCTCATTCCTAGTCTTCATTTAACAGCCCTCACAAATGAGCTCTGTGTGCCCCCCAGCCCCACACCTCCTGTAGGTAGTTGCTGTTGACGGAATTATCACTCTTACCCATTTCATCCACATTTGATTCAGAGGTCTTCTATGAATTTCCCAGCTTTTGTAACACTGCTTTATTAAACAATTTCTTACTCTCAGTCTATCAGTTTGAAGGAAAGTCACCAAAAAAACAACGGGTGAAGCAGTCATTCTACAAAACCAGAGGAAAATAAAGCATGTTTATCATGTTTTACCAGTGCCCTTTGTTAATCACTCTCTTTTTAAAAAAATTGAATCTTATTTTTAATTGAAAAATATATTGGGTGTTTAATTCTTTGGGTATACTGCATACAAATGGGTTTTTTTAGTATGTTTTGCAAATACTTCTATAGAAAAGAACTTACTTCAATAATTCATAATTCATATCTTGCAACCAACTCAATTTATGGCCTTTGATTTCAAAGTTCTTCATGAATAAGCTTCCTGCAGTCAACTAATTAAAATAAAATAAAATAAAATAAAATAATGAAACTAAAGTTATTGAGATCATATCAGAGTTCAGTATTTCCTTGTTCTTGTTAAAGCACAGTAACACCATATGACTATATTTTCATCTTTATTCCTAACACATACTTCAGGTTCAGCTGAATATTCTTTAAGAAGTATTCAGTCAGTAGGAAGGAAATTCTTTAATTATGAAAGTTCATCGGTATATGCATTACTTTTTTAAACGTAACCTAGAATATATTGACTGAAATAACAGTGGCAAGAAAACATTTTGATTTGGAAAAAGAACAAAGGTGGTTTTTAGCCCTGAATGAAAAATCTGATGCAGTCATTATAGAACAAAATTATTAGGTCCTGGTACATTATATACAGCTGACTTCTCCTCTATGAATACCAGCAACTTCAAGACTGAATGGGATCACAGGAGAGAGGAAGGAATAAATGAAAGCAGGTATTGACCATCTGCAGTACAAAATCAGGTGACCATCAGATGTGAGATCTGAGTGGGAGAGTGGGTGGTACAGTTGTATTAAGTAGTTCAACTATTTTCTTCCCTCCTACTTCAGGTGGTTTAAGAATTTTTCAATTCATCATGAATATGATTGTATATGAGTAATTAAACTCATCAGAAATTGGTATGTAAAATCATTATTCATTGATGTTAAAAAAACATGATAGAGGATCACAGTATAGTTCCACCAAAATCAGGAATTCAGGAAGCCTAGTAGCTCCCTGAAATACTATGGTAACCATAATATAGTAGCTTCAGTCAGAAAAGTATGAACACTCATAAGAAGGCAAAACTGTACGCAGTTCTTTCTCCCCCCGCCCCCTGCCTCAAATAAAGTCTACAGCATGATTAGCCTTTGACAATCCTACACCATTCAAACCTAGCTGGGTAGTTGTTATGTGCACTCCTTCATTCCATTTCTTTTCCTGGAAATGAATTAATCCATCTTTCACTAGTGTCATGATGATAATCCTGACCTTCTTAAGCTTCCTAAAGGAAACAGCAGAAACAGGAGTTCATTATCATTCCTTTCTGCCGTTCTCAGGGAATCTGCTTTGATTCCCTGTTACGTTTGGCCATACTATTATCTTATTTTCCTCTCAAACCTTTAATCTTAGCATAGTCCTTCATTTTATACTGTCCTGGTTTCAACTAGAATAGTTTATTTTCTTCCTAGTAGTTATTATAGCTGATTTACCATGAGAATAATATTGATAATGCAACAATGTTAGTTTTTCCTCACTAGTATTTATACTAAGTCAAGGACTTTTGAGCTTCTCATGCCCTGCCAGCAAGCAGGCTGTGAGTTCACAAGAAGCTGCGAGGGGACACAGCTGGGGCATCTGACCCAAGCTGGCCGAAGGGATATTCCATATCATATGATATCCTGTTCAGTATACAAACTCTGGGTAAATTTGGCCAGGGGCCAATGCTCAGGAACTGTCTGGGTGTCAGTTGCTGAGTGGTGAGCAATTGCATTGTGCATCACTGATTTTGCTTATTCCAGCCTGATTCTTTTTATAATTATAAATATTTTTATCTTCGCTAATATTATAATTATTATTGTAATTATTTGCTTCCTCTTCTGTCCATTAAACTGTGTTTATTTAACCCATCAGTTTTCTCACTTTTACTCTTCTGTTTCTCTCTCCATCCCACTAGCAGCAGAAGAATGAGAGAGCAGTTGTGTGTGGCTGAGTTGCCAGCATGCTAAACAATGACATATGACAACAAACATATTTTCAGGCAATTTACTTTCTGTAAAAAGTCTTAGATTCAAGATCAGAGCACTTAATTTTACTGGATTCAGTCTAACCTTGACCACTCTCTTTCATCTTCCACTTGATGCACTATAACTTCCTTTTCTCATTTCTTTCAACATTCACTTTTGAATTTTCTAGCTTTTCAAAAGTTTTGGCATTTTTTGTGTGTTCTCATTTCACTGCAAAGAAACACTCACCTTTCTTGTATTTCCAAAGCCATATATATCTTGTTCCATCTTAGTATCTGCACATCATTTATTTTATATCCCTAAGTTTTGATTTTCTACTATTTTCCTTTTCAAAAATCTGATATCTCCTTACAGTTTTCCAAACAGCAATATATACCTTTACTTACAGCATGAAGTTCTGTCAAAACTAAGCACTGATGTGAACGAAACAACTACCAGAGGGAGGAAAAATAGAATCTAAGTAACAGAATAATCATGTTCTATTTGAGGCCACACACCATTTAAAATGTTGCTTTCTTTTAACAGAATTATATATACATTATTAATCTTTTCTTACCTTTTAAAAACTAAATCATGCTTTCTTCGGAGCAAAAGACAGAAATACTAGTTTCCTCACCATAATGCATGAGTTTTAAGCAGGTGATGCAAAAAACCTTCAAAGACACAAAACTGGACTATTCCACGTGTCCTGAAGATAAAGCAGGCAGTAGATTTGGGTGCTAACATGGTGTTCTAAGCTATTATTTAATGAACTCATTTTTTAAATTCTCTCTCTATTTATAATAGAATGAGTGGATAAAATCACAAACACTAGAAAGAAAAAACATAATAAAAAATCCAAAAGAAATGTGACTGAATGAAGGAAGCATAATAAAATAGTTGGGATCTTTTGCTCTATCAACAGTTATTAAAAGAGTAGGATTTTGCACTGAGACAGTCCTGAAAGGACTTGGGTTATGACCGATTTTTTTTTGGTGGGTGATTCTAAGAGGAACTCAAAAACAAAAAGCAAAATTTCCCAGTGTATTCCTTTTAAGAATCAATCTTGCATTTGACTGAGCAAGGAAAATTCCTGGCAGTTTTTTTATTGAACCACAGAATCACAGAATTATAGAATGATTTGGACTGGAAGGTATCTTAAAGAACATCTAGTTTCAACCTTCTTGCCGTAGGCAGAGACGCCTTCTACTAGACCAGGTTGCACAAAGCCCCATCCAACTTGACCTTGACCAGGGATGGGGCACTTATAACTTCTCTGGGCATCCTCTTCCAGTGCCTCATCAACCATGCACTGAAGAATTTCTTCCCAATATCTAATCAGAACCTACTTTCTTTCAGTTCACAGCCATCATGCCTTGTCCTATCTCCACCTGCCCTTAGAAAAGTCCTTCTCCAGCTTTGTCAGTGCCCTTTATGCACTGGAAGGTGCTTTAAGGTTTCCTCAGAGCCTTGTCTTCTCCAGACTGGAAAATCCCAACTCTCTCAGTCTTTTCTCCCAGGCGAGGTATTCCAGCCCTCTGATCATCTTCATGTCCCTCCTCTGGACCTGCCCCAACAGGTCCATGTCCTTCCTGTGCTGGGAACTCCAGAGCTGGATGAAGTATTCCAGATGGGGTCTCACCAGGGCAGAGCAGAGACAAAGACATGTCTACCTGGACCTGCTGGTTGAGAATCAAGGTCCAGGTAGACAAAGACATGTCTACCTGGACCTGCTGGTTGAGAATCAAGGTCCAGGTAGACAAAGACATGTCTACCTGGACCTGCTGGTTGAGAATCAAGGTCCAGGTAGACAAAGACATGTCTACCTGGACCTGCTGCTTGAGAATCAAGGTCCATCTTTTCATAATGTTCTTACATAACTGGAAAATAATAAGGCTGTGTTTTGTGCTCTTTTCATATCTCAGGGACAAAACTGCCATCCTATTGTACCCATGTAGACATTGATCCTTGTAAAATTCTTCTCATAAACAGCATGCTGAAGGCATTCCCAGTGGAGTCCATGGAGTGAGTAGGTATATCACATAAATAGAAATATCTTTTCACAATATCCAAGAGTTCAAAGAAACTTGAAAAATATTAGCAGCCATCAAAGACATGCTCATAAAGGTATGTTCCTACAGGATAATGTCAGATTTTTTTTTGTTATTACTTTTAATAGTGAATAATATAGATTACTTCAAAACATTGAGCAAATAACATTATAAAATTGCACATAATAAAATGACATAATATTTTTGTGATGAAAGGTCCCTGTCACATTGCAAAAAGACTTGTAATGTCTTCTGTAGTGTAAAAAAGGACACATTTCAGCAGGAAGAGTCCGTTTTCATAATATATGATCTCATTTTCCCATCATTGATAGTACATGTAAGTTTTTACACTATTAGTAATGGAAGATGAAAACTATCTAAATCAACTACAGCCTCATCTGATCTTGAAATGCATTTCAGTAGTACTTAGAAAATTACTGGTATCTGAGAATGAATTAATAATTTGGATACACCCATTTGTAGTTCTTATTTTCTTGACCAGTATTAAAAGTGCTAATGCCTGTTACAATGAGAACAGAATGATAAAAAAATTCATCTCAAGTAGTTCAGTGACAGACTACAATGTGTGTCAGCATGAAGTCTTAAATTTTGAGTCAAAGTCCTGTGAATTTAAAACTTCTACTCCAAGATTTAAGATATTTTGCTAACAAGCAGGAAAAAGATACAGTTGTCAAAGAGAAATATTTGCACCAACACAACACTATTACTGCATAAATGCCAATTTCTCTGCTTCATATACATTAAACATATTTTGTGGTGGAGGACATATTTAAAACAGTAGCAGCAATCATGTTGTGAGATTACTGATCCCCCTTCTCCTACATTCGAAAGGAAGAGAGTTCAAAGTTTTTTAAACTGTATTTGAAATTGGCAGAAACACATTTGTCACCCCGTGAATGTTTCTTAGATTCTCTTTCTCTCCCACTGAAGTTTCTTCATGATAAAATATGAGGCAAAATGAGATTAGATATAAATGCCATATACCTTCTATCATAAAGGAATATTTCAGTTATTGAATTTCTAATTCTGAGACACTCTGTAGTCCACTAAATACTGGGGAGGTTGGGAATGGGTACAGGGGAGGTTATATGAAGTTAAATTTTCATTCCAAATGAAGAGCACTTGAGAAGAACTAATCCAAAAGATCTTAACAAATTTTAGTCAAAATCAACACACTTCCAGTAATATATTTCTTGATTTTTCTTTTGCCTAAGATGTCCCTTTGCAGGAAGACACTGGTTGGGAGAGCTATTTTGTTTTATTTCTAACATCCTTCTGAATAAAACAATTTAAGAAATTACCAAAGGGTTAGAATTTTCTTCCTGTCCCTGTCCTGTAGATTTTTGGTCACACACCTTCAAATACATGGGGGTTTGCTATCATATTTCCAAAACTGGAGAAAATATTGTGGAATAGTACTACATTTGTTACAGCACTATATGCCGGGGACAGAGTGGCTGGCAAGTGACCAGGCAGAAAGGGACCTGGGAGTAATGGTTGACAGCCGACTGAACATGAGCCAGCAGTGTGCCCAGGTGGCCAAGAAGGCCAACGGCATCCTGGCCTGGATCAGGAATAGTGTGGCCAGCAGGACCAGGGAGGTCATTCTTCCCCTGTACTCAGCCCTGGTGAGGTCAAATCATGAGTGCTGTGTCCAGTTCTGGGCCCCTCAGTTTAAGAAGGACGTTGAGACACTCAAACACATCCAGAGGAGGGCAACAAGGCTGGTGAAGGGCCTGGAACACAAACCCTATGAAGAATGGCTGAGGGAGCTGGGGGTGTTTAGCCTGAGAAAAAGGAGGCTCAGAGGAGACCTTGTCACTGTCTACAACTCCCTGAAAGGTGGCTGTAGCCAGGTCGGGGTCAGGTGGGTCTCTTCTTCCAGGCAACCACTGACAGAACGAGAGGACACAGTCTTAAGCTGTGCCAGGGGAAGTTTAGATTAGACATCAGAAGAAAATTCTTCACTGAAAGTGATTGGGCACTGGAATCATCTGCCCAGGGAGGTGGTGGAGTCACTGTCCCTGGACGCGTTTAAAACCGGACTGGATGTGGCACTCAGTGACGTGATTTAGTTGATGAGGAGGTGGTAGGTCATTGGTTGGACTCGATGATCTCAGAGGTCTTTTCCAGCCTAGTTAATTCTGTGATTCTGTGATTCTGTGCTCCTACCAGCACTGGAAATTATATAAAAACATTGTGTTCTAGAGGTTTGAAGTATAAATGTGTAGGCTTTACTGAGTACATTTATTCATTACAGTTCCTGCTATTTATGTGATATCTCTGGCCAATTTACATTGCCTGGTAACTTTTCAGTTGTTAAGCCATCCCTGGAGCCCAAAGTTCTAATCAGAACAATTTTAATGCAGTCATTCCATTTTACTCCTATAATTTTGCTCAGAAACTGAAATACAAATCCACAGCCACATCTGAAATCTTCTGGAACAGCAATAAAATTGCAAATACAAACAAGTTCAAAAACCAAAAGAGCATACTATTCAATATGGTGGGATTGTACCTTTACAATTTAGTCACTTATCTTTGGGACAAAGTGAAAATAAGGAGAATGTGTAACATCAAATGAAACCAATCAAACTGTCTTTACTAATATGTGAAAATCTGGATCAGGAAAAACCAGAAACTCATACAGTATGCTGAAAAGGTGATCCAATATGTGTGTTTATATGTTAGTTGAGAAGGTTATAAGGTAGAAGTAGGAGAAAACCAAAATCATTCATCACATTTTTGCAGTTGTTATGGTTTAACCCCAGCCAACCACCAAGCACAACACAACTGCTCTCTCACTCCCTCACCAGCAGGATCAGGGAGAGAATGGGAAGGGTAAACGCTGGACAACTTGTGAGTTGAGATAAAGACAGTTTAAAAGTGAAAACAAAAGCCGTGTATACAAACAAAACAAAACAAAACAAGGAGTTAATTCACTGTTTCATGTGGGCAGGCAGGTGTTCAGCCATCTCCAGGAGAGCAGGGCCCCATAACATGTACCAATTACTTGGGAAAACAAATACCATCACTCTAAACATACCTCCTTTCCTCCTTCTTCTGACCTCTTTATGGTCTGGAATATTCATTAGGTCAGTTTGGCTCACCTGACCTGTCTGTGTCCCCTCGAAGCCTCCCATGCATCCCCAACTTCCTCAATGTGGCAGTACAAAAAGCAGAAAAGGCCTTGGCTCTGTGTAAGCCCTGCTCAACAATAATAAAAACATCTCTATATTATCAGCCCTGTGTCCAGCACGAATCTGAAACACAGCCATTCCAGCCACTGTGAAGAAAATTAACTCTATCCCAGCCAAAAACAGCACAATAATATTGTGGGAAATCTGTATAAGGAAAAGTCTATGGTGAAATCAAAAGGAAAAGTCAAACGTCATAGGTCACATGGCAGAGAGATGTTTCATTTGATAAAGCATATCCTACACAAAGGAAGAGTGTTAAGAAGGTATAACTGGAAATTGAGGTAGGGAACTACAGAAATTAATATTCAAAGATAAAAAAGAATTAGATACACATATTAAGCAAGTTAATTTCTCTCGTTATTTTTCTCCAGATTCTATTAACTCTCCTGACAAATCCTGATGCAGTAATGATTGAGTGCTTGGCATCTCCAAAAATATTTTTTTAAATACATCACTACAGAACTGTGTAATAGGCAGAACTACACTGGTGTTTTACCTGCTAAAAGGTCAGCACTTCTTTTTCAAGCTTCTAATCTATTTTATGTCATTTTTGATTGGTGGTCTGGACTGATGGCTTAAAGATATTCTGTTCCATAATAGTGTTACTAGTGTATGGTGCTTCTGTCAGCTCAGAGGTTGGAAGTAGCTGGGAATCTAGTAACCCCAAAGGGATAAGTTGTTTTAATTTGATAACAACGGCCAAGGATAAAAAAAGTATGCAATCTATTACAATATTCAAGTTGAAACACAGGGAATTATTATCAACAAACAACTCTAGATTATAGAGAATAGGACTTAGAAAGGTGTGCACACCTGCAGGGCTATGATCTTATTGGCATCACAGAGATGTGCTGGGATGGTTTCTATGACTGGAGTGCTGGAATAGAAGGAAACATCCTCTTTAGGAAGGACAGGCAGGGAAGACAAGGAGGGGGTGTTGCCCTCTATGTAGGTGACCACCTGGAGTGCATGGACCACCACCTGGGGATAGAAAAGGACAATAAGGAGTTTATGGGTTGGGACTAAAGTGAGGGCAGGGACAGGTGACATTATAGTGAGGGTTCTTACAGGCCACCCAACTAGGAAGATTGAATAGATGAAGACCTCTATAAATTTCTAGAAGCAGCCTAACTTTCACAAGCCTTGATCCTCATGGAGGACTTCAACCACCTCGATAGCTGTAGAAGGAACAACATAGCCCAGCATAAGCAATCCAGGAGATTCCTGGAATGTCTTGATGATAACTTCCTTCCCCAAATGATAAAGACAATAAGGAGAGGTGCTATGCAGAACCTTATTCCCACCGACAAGGAGGGGCTGGTAGAAATATGAAGCTCAAGGGCAGCCTTGGCTGTGGTGGTCGTGAAAGGTAGAGTTCAATATCCTTAGGACAGCAAGGAGAGCAACAAGCTCACTACCCTGGACTTCTGTCAGTCCTCTTCAGGGATCTGCTTCCTAGAGTACCATAGGATAAAGCCCTGGGGGGAAGAGGGACTCCAGAAAGCTAGTTGATATTCAAGGATCACCTCTACCATAGTATTTGAGAAGTAGTGGCAGTCTGGTGTGAAGCTCCCTCTGACTGGAAAAGGGGAAACATAACCCTCATTTTAAAAAGAAAAAACAAAGATACAAGAAACTGCAGGACAGTCAGTCTCATGCCTATGTCTAGCAAGGCCATGGAGCAGATCCTCCTGGAAGCTCTGTTAAGGCATATGGAAAATAAGAAGATGACTATGATTCTATGAAACAATCAGTAACACAACGCAGTAAGAACAAGCTCAGAAATCTTCAAATTATGTTTCTATTTCCATGTTCTGAATAATAAAGATGACACAAAGGGAATTAAGGAGATGCTAGCACAAGCAGATTACAAATGAAAGCTGCTCTACCTCTCTAATTGAATTGCATACAACAATTTTTGTTTATGTATTCATTCATTCATTATCACAGATTAAGAGATTATACAATTTATTTAAATAACTGTTGATTCTGTTGAACCAACTGCAATAAAGCTCTACCAAGACACTTCCTTACATGGAATATTAATTGGAATGTATTTCCTGAATTTATAGGTTATGTTTGCTGGGAGTATCAGAGGGCTAGAGGGGTAGAAACATAAGGAGATATAGCTTTTAATAGAGAGTATGCAGGATAATAGTGTAAAAGAAGACTTTGTTTTCAAAGATATAACCCACATTCACAAAAGTTCTGTATTATAAATGAGAGATCAGAATTACAAGATAGACAAATGGAAGAGAAAGAAATAAAGATTGGACTAAGCTAAAAAACTTTAGGATTTGTGAGTACATGGTGTTGACTATGAAAGCAATAGAAACCGTCTGTTCTACTGATTACATTCATTTGTAAAGTTAAATTCTTGGTCATGTCCACTTTTAAATACTTACAAATGTCATTGCAGTTGTACGACTTTTCTCTTTCAACCTGTAATAAATAAAGTAGCTACTGAAAATCTTAGAAATCAAAGGTTAGACTCAATGACCTTGGAGGTCTTTTACAACCTTAATGATTCTATGATACTATGAAATATGTGGATATAAAGGCAGGAGAATCTAATATTTTCTTCATTTTCCTGCTCTCTGGTAACTCCCTTCAATGACACAATAAATTATATATTAATTAAACTAATTTCTTCATTCATTACCAATCATTTCTCTTCTACTAAAATAAGTCTTTCTGCAGCAAACGTGGTTGTATTTTTTTAGCAGAGTGCAGAAATTAACCAATACTATTTTAAGAGTATCTTTCTAAAATATGCTTTGAATATATCATACTCAATAGACAATTACCTCCTCTCTATCCTTATTCAAAAAATCTGCTGAGACTCTTCTGGTTTGTGAAGGCACTTTGATCTTTGATTTTCAGGAGAGCCTATTATACACAGATCTGGAACTAAGGTTCTTTCATTGTCCCTTGTCCCTTTTATTGCTACTGTCCTTGAGGATTTTATAAGTATCTCTAATCTCTGGTATAGACCGGATATTTCTATATGCTTATTGATTTTGTATTGTAAGCACAATGTCCAGGTTTATACACATATTGCCTCATAAGCATCAATAATATCTACATAAATATTTTAATCTATTTCATGAAAACAATCTGGAAAAAATTAAAGATGGTTATAGTACTACAAATAGATTCACTTACAGAGACAACCCCTAAAACCAGATTTAACATAGAAGATGGATGAAGAAGGATTATATCCTGATTGTCAATCCCTATTGCTTTGGATAAGATCACCAAAAAGGACTTAAATGTATCACAAATGATACTAATACTGACTTAAATGTGCAAAGAGTTATTTGTCGTTCCTTTTCTGATGGAATAAGTCAACTTTAAATGCAAAGAAAAAAGAAATAGAAAAAAAAGTTAAGGGAAAAATGTATAGGAAGTGGAAAACTCTAACAGCTAGCTGAGAAAAAAAAAAAAAAAAACATCTTTTCACAGTGTATGCTTCTGGACACCTTCACAAGTGCAGCAGGTGGTTCCCTGAATATTTCCTAACAATAACCGTGATATTCCATCAGGACATGGTCAGTTATCTTATGGGTTACTTGTGCTCATTACATGAGTGTCACTGCCTGGTGTACTTTTCGACCAGCTGCAGATGATGCACATGACAACTGAATATTACTTAGCCAAGGTATGTTTTAGGTAATGCCTTAAAGTTGTTTTTTTAAATGGCCATTGTTGGCAAATGTTTCCTACTAAATTCTGGTATTAGAATAAAGTTATAAACTAAGATGTACAAAGCAAAGGGCAAAAAGTGGGGAAGTGTTGGGGAAGAAAGACCAATAGTCACATCAGTGGCAATTGTTCCCCACCAGAAACTCCACGCAGCAGGTACAGCAATGGTCCATACAATCCCAAAGTTTGTCAGTCAGAGGCCACAAAGGTATGAGTGCTTTGAATTACAAATCTGAGATAATATGTGGAGAGAAATTAAACAGGAAAAGAAAGCGTGCGCAAACTTTTTAACATTAGGAAACTATTATCCGAGATGAATTGGGACTGAATGGGAAGGAAAATCCAGACATGCTGTAGAAGCAGTCTGTGTATGTATTGCAAACCTAGTTTCACAATAAAGTATATAGCTTTTCCTTTCTGCTTCATGTCTCATATGTCTAGAAAAGTCATATTTCAGACAACCCTTTGCCCAATTTTTCTTTCTCTCTACTTGTACTTTCTTCTTCTCTTTATTTCTGTTTCAGTCTGTGATATTTCAAGCTATTTCTTCACCCTGCTTTCCCCTGCTTTATCTCCATCAGTGTTCCAACTCTTCCCCCTTTGTTCCCTTCTCATTTCCTTTGAATTCTCCCTTTTTATTCACACTTAATATATGTCTCCACATTTTGATACTCACACCTTTGTCCTGTGCTTCAAGTCTTTCCTCTGAAATGCCAAAGATTTCTTTTTTTCTTTGCTTTACAAAATCCTGACTCCTTATGTTCCCACCTCTCTCTATGCTCTTTGGCCCCTCAACCATTTTTATCTTCATTCGTCTTGAGCAACTCTGCCCTCAGCCGTTCCCATCATCTTTCTATCTAGCCATTCCCTTCTTGAACATACCCCAGTATCTAGAGATGGGCCACTCAGTTTTTGTAGTAAATTGCAAATGTTCATGTTAGTGGAGTAAAAGTCAAGTAAGTTTAGACTTTGATGAGGTGAAAGAGTAGGTACCATAGAAATGTGATAAATGTTTTCGGTAGGATAAAATTATACTTCTACTTTTTCAGTCTCCTTCATAGACAGTACAGGAAAATACAGTAAGAATCTTCAGCTGAATTTTATTTTAAAGAGAGAGGGGTAATATAAATAATAGATATGCTTGCTTTTTAACAAATCAGATTTTGCAGGTTAAATGTTTTTAAAACCTGGTGTACCCCAATGGCCAACTCCCTGAGCCTTTGATTATGTTATTAGGTGAAGATGGAGTAAAAAAGCTGGTGGAACATATTAAAAATATACTAAGAATGGTCTCTCGAGCAGTCAGTTTAGCTGCCCTAGACATTTCACTCTGCAGAACAGGTTACAAAAAAGCAGCATTGCCAGGACAAAAGCTGAAAATGCAGCTCTACAGGGATATGTCACTCTACCTTAAGCAATTCATTAGTGCCCCTGATATTTAGCCATGTAGCCTTTTGTGCTCTTCCCTTCTGCAGTCAGAGCCATGGAACTAGAACTAGCACAAGGAGCTGTGCTGCTGCCCTGTATGGCAGATTTTCTCTAATGCTGTACCTCTCAGAAAAAGACAGATATAGGAGAGTTGCTTTATCAATTTATTCTTTTTTATTTCATCTTTTAACAACCCCAGTAACCTACTATCCCACTGCAATTTCACTGGGTGTGGAATCCATTTCTCTGTAGTATTATATGTGAAGCCTCAATTAAGCTCACTCAGCATTATGCATCTAACACAGAAGATTTCTTTTTCCTGTAGGTGTGTAAAAGCAAGTATTAGGCTGATTTCCATTGAGATGCAAATATGAAACTAGTCCAAACAGACTGGAAAGCCTGTAGGCTGCCACTGACAAACTGAGAAGGAGTTAAAAAGCAGCCCCTTGTTGCTGGCTATACAGCAAGGGAGATGGTTAAAATATGTTGAGGTAGACAGAGTTGTGGTATTTCTCATTATAAAAGGTCACTGCTTTGTTAGTTCACCACCATTTTTCGGAGAGAAGTGCAGCAGGTTGTGTCAGGAAAAGAAAATATTTTACAGGAGACAAGAAATACTGCAAAACATTAGGCAGACAAAGAAAGCACTTAGTGATTTCAGAGGAGTTGCATGATATAACCTGGGACACAGTTTGGCTCTGACTGCTCTATCTGCATATCACTTCCCAGTACCCATGCACTAAGTGGTGGTCTTACTTACATAGCTGTAAATCCAGAGTATCTCTACTGAAGGCAACTGTCCCTAAACAAATGGAGGTAATCCAGATTGATAGTGGTGTAAATGAAATCACACTCTGACCTTAAGTACTTGCTCTGTCTCAGGTAATATATTTTTTAAAGTCATCCTAATAAATAATTTTTCATCACAAAATATATCTTCACTGTTTTCATGGACTTACAGCGGTATGCTCAGACATTTTGTTTCTTTTGCACTCTCTCCATTTAAAAAGAAAAAGACAATCAAAGTTGCTGTATCCATTTGTGTAGGACCAAGGTGTCATGCAAAAGGAAGGCATATTTTTCTCCTTTCTGTCATTTCATCAGGGAATCATTCATTTTTTGCTGATACTGTTCACATATTTATAACCTCTTTGACATGTAGTTGTCTTTAAAAGACTGACCCTATTCTCACACTTCTCTCCCTAGATAAACTTCCTAGAATCCATCTCATTCCATTGCCTCTGACGATCATAATTATAATGCTTGTTGGCCTAGCAAGACAATGAAGGCAGCAAATGCAGCACTGCAAGAATGTACTGCTGCTGTCAGTAGCACTCAGAGAGTTGAACAGACGAAAAGCAAAATGAAATGTGACCTCTTACTCCTTAAAAGTACCTTTTGAAACTAAGTTTTAGATCACTTAAATTCTGTCACTGTAAACAAAAATTATTGACCTATTTGCCAAAGACGGTGGCAAGTTAGATAGAACAACAGCATCTCTTATTTTGGCAGGACTTGTAACAGGTAGATCCATCAAGTCAATACAGAAAACAAGTCAGTGGAAAGGATATCTCCACACCTGCTACTTCCATTACTAATGCTCTCAAAATGGTTTCACCAGCTTTCACTACTGCCACAGCTGCTGCTTCATGTGCTGAATGTTTTAGTTTTTGGCAGCAAGAAGCCAGATGACACTACTTATGTAATTTATATCTCTTGTGACATATAAAATTAATGATAGGCCTTCTTTCCTCCCCATTACTTTCGTTGCTCTGAAGAACTACTCCAAATCTGAAGGACCTGTTCCATTTTTATTGTTATTAATCTGAATCACAGTTGCTTCAAGACAGGTCAATCAGAAGCCTGTTGTATTAAGTGTCCCACATAAAGAATTTGATCCCTTTCAGAGATTAAACATGGTCCTTGGGATTTGAGCCTTTTTCTAATGTAACTCTCATTCTTACATACAGAATCTTTCAGCTTTGTCTAGATGCCAGTTATCAACTTCACTGCTGCTTAACTGCATTCACTGAATTGGCCTCAGTGAAAAACTGCTAGATTGCATATCCTTCGGAAGAGTAGATTTGCTTTTCCTCCCTGTTTATAGAGCACCATTCATATGTGATGTTTCAGGCTGTGTCAATTGCCATTGCGAAACACAATTATATGCTGCCATATAATTAGCTGATGGATGCAGGTCATTACCCTACCGTTGATATCATAGCTCCTCTACATTTCTCTGCTTTGCAAACACAGGTGGAAAATGAAGTCAAGGTGTTTTGTATGGCCTCTATCCCACATGTCCAAATATTGTTGCTTTGTTATGATTATATGTTTTCCTGCATCATAAAGATATAATTTTTCTTCACAAACAAGGTGTTTCTAATTCCACTTTTTTTCACCCAAATAAATTTGAAATCTAGTCAATTAAATCTAGTTAAGTTAATCTTGAATCACCAGGAAAGCACACTGAGTAGTCCATCCTAAGTCTTCTTTTACTAGTACCCTTAATTACTCATCATTTAAGAACAATTTTGTGCTTCTCTCTCTGGATACAAAATTCATTCACTGACAACTAGAATGATTTATATGACCATAGGGAAAGTAGGTAGCTTTAAGGTGAGACACGGTCCTTCACAAAGACTAGCTAGGATCCTTAAGTACCTGGGGAATATATTCATTTCCAATTTAACAAACCTACAGCAGACCATTTCAGTGACTAATATACAGACAAAGTGTATATATGCTGGAGAGGTTTGAGGGCAGAGACAAATCCAAAGAACTCCCCATTTTCTTACTGGGGAAAGAAAACACACCAGCTTATCTGTCTGAGACATGTAAAAGTATTAAATTTAAATTAAAAGATTCATTACATAGAGAGTTTACAACTCAAAATCATAGCATATTTGTAAAATATCAACTAGAGCCTTTATATTAAAAAACATTGGATGATATGACTGGTACAGAGAAATTCCCTAAGTCAAATTCTTGTTTATGACACAATTTGACTAGGAAAGTTGGTCTACATAGACTCTGCCACAGAAAATAAAAAATCCAAAGTACTGAGATGCACAGCACCATTGGGAACCTCACTAATCTTAGAATAAACAAGAATTTAAATGCTTTGCTGTGCATTTCACTAAGAATCACATTTGTATTATATCAGCTTGACCCTTGCAATGTGAATCATATCTATGCAAATGAAAATGGTTTCCCTCGTGTTCATTATATCAAGAATATTCTTTCTTGGTACTTTTTATGTGTAAAATATTAAGCCTTACATACTGAGGGCCTGCAAATTAAATCAGATAAGATTTTAAATGTTTTTATGTTTCTCCCATCTACACTGTTAGAGCAATGTATCAAATGTCCTTCAATGAACTAACCATTTTATTGTTTAGCTGTATTTTGTGTAATCTTAGCAAACTTCTGATTGGTACAGTCACAGGTAGCAAGACAACTATTTTTTCTACAAAATTTACATCAAACTATTTGACTGTGTAGCAGTAGACATAAACTGCAAATAGGAATTCTACTTTTTTTGTGATTATATTCTTGAAAAAAACAAATTTATTGAAAAATATAGCAATTAAAAAAATTCATTTTCTCTGTGGTATGTGAAGCCTATTTTCTTACTATTCAGACTGCCTAAGACCCTGTCTGAATATCTGATGCAAATCTGTGTACATCTTCAAAGTAGAATTTAATCTTGCTGTAGTTTGAATGTAATAAACAGGGTATATAAATATTTTTGATCAATCGCATTAGTGATTACTCAGTACAACTTCAGAAGCTCAGTTGAACTTTGAGTCTTATTTTGCTATTATATATAAAGTATTTTCCAAGTTTTTTGCAATTTTATCACTGAATAAGAGTGGGAAATGAGGCTCGCTAAACAGGTTGATGAAATTATAATTTATTAAATGAGATTTAGCAAGTCTATCTTTATACAAGATAATTACAGTTAAATATGAAATTTTAATTTGAAATGGTAAGCTCTCTGTAAAAGCAGTTAGACAGATAAGATGAAACTTGCTCAGCAAAGAGGTTTAGGTTTCAGGTGGTAAGTGGCCTCCAATACAGATTCCACCTTCCACCACAGCTAAATTGCTAAAATTGTGACTACCTTTTTTTCCCATATTTCCATTAATCTAACCTTAGAAAAATCAATTTCTCATATATCAGGGTTTATACTCTGTACACACAGGGTATATTTAGAAACCTTGAGAGAAGGATAAAGGAATATGTTTCTCTCTTAAGTTAGATAAGGGAGAGTATAAAGAAGACAGAACAAGGCTTTCCTAGAGGTGCACAGCGATAGGAAGAGAGGTAACAGAAACAAATTACAAGGAAAATTATGGTTAAGTACAAGAATAAATTGTTAATGATAAAGGTTCTTAAGTATTGGAATGGATACCCAGAAGGTGATGAAGCCTTGAGCAAAGGAGTTGAACTGTATGGCCTTCAAGGCTTCTTCTTGATTCTTGAATCTCTGATTTTATTTGTACTCTTAACAAGGAAAATATCTTCCCATTATTAATCTTAGTATTTATACGAATGAATACTGATTCTTAATTGGACTTGAGACATAAACACTGAATCTGTATTCCTTCTTGTTTACTGTTTTAGTAAAATTTCCATTGTCTCACATCTCACACATATATACCAGGGGTAATATTGGCCCTGTGATCAAATGTAATTGTGAAGATTTTTACATGATATATTATATTTCCAGAACGTAAAGAACTGGAAAGAGCAGAAGTATGCAAATGGATTGGATTTTTAGATATTTGACCATGTATACTGGACTATAACTCCTGCTCTGCTAGTCACGATAATGACTCAATGGCTATAATTCTTGTCTCTGTTCAGCAGTTTATTTAAAATCTGACTGTCTATTACTGTATTTAGGTTTCATATGCTTAAGAATGTCTTTTTAAATTAAAGTTCTTCATAATTGAATCTCAAATACTAAAAATACATCTTCGTTTATAACAGAGAATTTTTCCCATCCACAAACTCCTTGTCAAAGGAAATCAGTTCATGACATATTATCTCATCTGGCCCCTGCCCTACAAACAGCTACACAAGCAGAATCTTTTAACCACAGTGAATGTGTGGGGGCCTTACACTGTTGGGCACAGTTTACAGGTCCTAGTCCAGAATTCAGCTATTTATGCAAGATTAAATGTGCTCTGTATTAGGTGCTGGATTTTGGTCAGTGCAACTGGCTTGTTCAATATCAAAGCCAATGAATCAATTTATGAACATTTTCCTAATTCTGACCTTCCCTTGCCTCCTGCCCCCAAGTAGCAACGGTATCAGAACCTGCCTTCTTACAGATAGATTTTCTGAAGCCTGAGTTGTGTTTATTATGCATTGTATATATTTTACTAGCCCTCAAATGAGAATCCTAACTTCAATATGAGTGTTCAGAGGCTTGAAATGAAGCATGAAAACCGAACACTGGTAGGTTGGTTTGGTTTTTGGGTTTTTTTAATGTTAAAAATGTCCATTTACTCCCTTAAGCAAACCTGGTAATTTTTACTCTATTGGAACCATGCTTTCATATTTGTCTCTATGTATCTGAAATGTTTAATAATTTCTAGAAGTTGTCAAGAAGGATATAAAATGTGTAAGTATAAAAACAAATTTTGGGAGAAAATGGATTGCTTTTTAACTGGTAATGCTTAGATAATTCAAACACTAATTTATGAATCGTACAAATGCATGGTCTTACTGCAGAGGAGGCCATGTAGGGCCTTGTGAGGCTTTGTGCTTAATTTTTAAGGCAGAAACATGCAGCAGTCTTTTAAAATTTCGCTGAGTAAATCTTTAAAGGTTGGGGAAAAACAACTGAAATTATTGAAACACATCCAAGCCACAGTTTGTCCCAAGACAAGCGATTTGTACTCTCCAAATATCCTGCATCTTGATGAAAATCTGAGTTTACTATTACTTTGAGAACTGGTACACAAATGTCCTTTGAAGCACATCTCTGCCACATCTCTGGTGTCCTGTCTTTACAACTAACCTGAGGGTTATTTCAGTATAAAGGTTTTTATACATTCACGCTGTGAAGTTTCTTGATACATTTACATGTGAGGGTCAAATTTGTAAAACTACTTGAGTCACCTTTTTTTTTCCCAGCATTTATTGTAATTGCAAATGCCCACAGAAAAGAAACCCAGCCTCCTGGATGAAATTCACATGAGCTCAGTTTTCCCAGAATTGTGAACTCTACAAATGCTCAAGGCCCAGCCCTTCAACATGCAGTTTGTGGGCTTCAGATTGAACTCCTGCTTATTCGAGAATTGTCCTTGGAAAAGCTTCTTGCATCGTTCTTTACAATAGATGTAATTGCTGGTTGCCAAAATCTGGGTGCTGGCAGAGATGAGTCACAACACTTATAGTTCCTGTCAAACAGATAGCTGTTTGTTCTGAGCGTCTGCAAGCTAGTGTAGATGCACAATAAAACACAGAAAAAATGGAGCAGTGTTGCTTGTGCCTTTTCTTGAGGTTGGAAGGTGCGGGGCAGATGAGGTTCAAGTGCAGCGACCTTCCAGGAAGCATCCCTTGACGAGCCTCTCCTGCAGGATTCACAAATCCCTTGGCCTGCACCAGACACACCCTGCAAAGTGTCTGCAGGCAGCCACACACAGACACACGCACTCCAAGCTGTCGGCAGAGATAAAGAGGCGGGAGGGGTTCTTTGTATGGAGTTCCTTGGAGTTCAATGAGGGTCCTTGCACAAAAATGCCCAGGGACAAAGAATGAGATTTCAGGGCTTACACAGGATTAAATACCGGGGTAGCAAGGGGTGGAGAGAACATCAGGGTCCAATCATATGAGGGTCCAAGGGCAGAGATAAGGTGGGGTGACAGGGGGAAAACCAATTGGGGAAGAAGAGGGGAGGGGAAAAAGAGACAGAACCTATGGGGTGTCGAGTAAAGGAGAACTCTCCAAAACAAGGGAGGGGAGGCCAACAGATTGACAAGGGGATTGACAAAACTGGGTTACATAACCATGCAAGAAACCAAATAACTTAGGGGGGAGGTGTCAAACTTCTGCTGCAGTGGCAGCTTCCACCACCACCACAGAGCAGGATCAAACAAGTTTTATTTGCCTCTACTGAGAACTGTGTTAGGTAGGACATGAGAATTTTAATTGTCCTGTAGTGATTAATTTCAAAAAATATTAATGGATTTTACTCTGTTTCTTCTTCAGACATATGAACTAGTACATACTAAAACAATTAACACAACCTCATACATGTTTCTTTTTTCTATCTCAGCATAGACTTGAGTCATTGCTCAGAACATTTAATAAAATGGTAAAAAACATTATATCAGTGTTATAAGATGAAGAGACTGCAAGATTCACTATAATGAAAGTTCTATTGATAAGGGAAGAAAAAGATACAGTTCTGGAAGAGATTTTTTAAAAAAAAAGAGGAAAGGAAAAATTTAACTAAGAAAAAAACAAGTTTGGAAGGTATTAAATTATGTAAAGTATCTGATTGATCCTGACTTTTGATTCTCCTCCTAAAAGGAAAACTACAATATGGCATGAATATCATATTTGAATTTAGACTGGTAAAAATACAAAGTCATTGTGTTTTAAAAAATATTGGAATTACTTGGACTTCTAAAGAAGTCAGTATATTTTGCCTTTTAGAGTAATTACAGGCATGAATAGCACAAAAGAATGAAGGAGACTTGAGAGGAGAAGTGAAGGAAGGAATAGTGAAAACTTCTGTTGGAAAAAGCATCTGTGGAAAAACATATTTTGCATGTATTGGGCTATTGTTTGAAATGGAGTTCAAGGGACTGTGTGCAGGTAAGAAAGGGTAGATGACAGCAAAGGAGAGATTCATGCATAAAAATGTGTGATAGATGTTCCAGTGGCAAAATCAAATACTTACAAGTACAAAATGAGAGAACTCAACAGTCTCTGCAGCCGTAGTTCTTTTCCCTAGAGTATATGCATTACAATACATAATCACACACTGCATTTTTTTCTGCACAGGACCCCTACCCCATTGAGTGAACAGAATAGATGGTGATCAATTAAAAAAGAACAGCTATTCAATGTTTTGTTTTATCCTCATTGTTCATTTTGTGGACTTACGCCTTATCTACTGCACACTATTCAGAGGCTGCAATGAAGACAGAATTATTAATTTCCTCATGGGCTTTTCTCTGGCAGTCAGCTCCATGATGCTCCACAAGCATTAATTTATCTTCACAAAGTGCAGTGTGATGTGAGAGGTTACTGTTATCCCCACATTACAGAAAGCCAGCTGAACCAGCGAGACAGCAGGAGACTGCTTGTTTACAGTACACAATTGAGGGTTTAGCAACTGATTTCTCAAATTACATAAAGTAACACTTAACACGTTCAAGACAATATTCACATAGGCTTCAGTTGCATCTGAGAATAGCCAGAACTCAGACCAACAGAAATCAGAAAAAGAGTGCTTAGCTGCTTCTATGATAGCACCAAACTGAACATCTACAGCAGAGATATAATACAAATATCTGTTTCATTGACATCCCAAACAGCATTAAAAAGATAGATCATATGGAAAGCACCACAGATTCACATCACTGGCAGGTCCAGATAATGCTCTGAAGAAAACATGGTCTCCTATGGAAGATGACCTAAGTGGCCATTGAATCAAAGTGTCTATGCATATACAAGAGAATCTGAAACTGGAGTTACAGGGTAATATATCATTCTGTGACTTTACAATGTCTGGTTCTACATCTACAACAATTCTTTATAAAGTAGGGCATATGGCTCTTTCTATGGTATCTTCTGCACTTTTAAATTATTTAATAAAGGAAACCAATAGAAGTTCTTTTATGTGATGCCTCCACATTGTCCTTTTGCAGATCTAGGAGGTCTGCATGGTCTTTGTCCAGTTCCACTTGTGCTCGCAGTGGAGGGATATTGAAGTCAGGATGAAGGGAATGAGCCTGCTTTATTACACTTACCAGAGACCTGATGTCTGCCCGTCTTGCTGCCTTAACCGTCCCAGTAACAATGAGGTGACCACATACCCTCATAAATTTATTGAGTTATCTTTGCATTGAATCAGTGACTTTCTGTGGTTTGGGCATAGCAAGAAAGTCCTGAAGACCATACCAGAGGCAGACTTCAGCTCTGTGGTCAGCCTTAGCTCAGAAATCCTTAGAGTGTCAGCCTTAAATTCAGCTTAATCCCTTCAGCCTTGCACTGGAAAAGGATCTGTGATTATCAGGTATTCTGAGGGGCTGGACTAAACACCTTAAGAACAGATCCTTCTTAGCTGCTTAAGTTTTCATATTTCTTTGTGGGCTGTTTACCCCTCTGCAAAACAGGGCCCTGTCTTATAATAATAAATAATATTATCAAATTTCATGTAAATTAGGACCTATCAACAGGGAAAACTCAAATTATTAAAGTCTGATGAAAAATTACAGTTGAAAAGATCTCTTTATGAGAAAATCATGTAGCTCTAACATCAGATATTGCTGCTTATCCTGATTTTAATACACTTTCAAAAATAAAAGGAGAAATGATAGCAGGCATTAATCAAATCTTAAATACTATAATTAAAAGTGAGGTGACAGTTCTGGAAAACTTCTGAAATATATTGTTCAAATGCTCTCTGTCCCATAAACATGTTATTTTAATTCACAAAATTATTTTAGTATAACCTGAATGGTAATGTATTTTTTTGCAATCAAATAGAAAAAAAAAGATCGATATTGTAGTGGCAAATTTGTGTCTTCTTTGTCTTAATGCCATGCTCAAAGGAAAGTTTTCTCTGCTCTCTCTGTAAACTAAGGAGTATCGGGCAGATTTGTACAAACACAATTTTAGAAGGGGTCTCTAATGACCAAGGTATATGTGTATTAAATTATTTCATATTCAGCTCTCCCATGAAAAATAAAAAGCAACAAAAAGTGTGTTCAAAAGTGGAGTTCTATAATCAAAATAACAAAAAAAAGTAAAGAAAATCACAGCTAAGTGTTGGGAAACTGAATTTACTACAGAACTGTTATTAACAACTGCAGAACATATCTAGTCTTAGACATACAGAACACTCTCAGATAGTCCCCTTTGTCTTCTCGTTACCTAAGGATGCAGATTATCCACTGTAAATTTTTAGGGAGCAGTACTTTTAAGAGTATCCTTGCTGGGCTGATGATTATATGATATGATATATGATGAGAAGACAGCATAAGATTAAATCTTCTATTTATTGAACTTGTGAAGCAAACTCACCCAGAATCACATCTAACCTTGCCTAGTGTGCAGATGGGTAATGTGGACAGATTTTTTTTTTACCTTAATGTGTGAATTGTATGTAAACAATTTTATATTTTATTCCAATTTTCATTTTCCCTTTCATTTTAATGCAAAATGTTATAAAAAATTGAAATTTGAGAACAAAGTAGAGAATACTTTGTTTCCATGTTGTTTCAATCTTTTTTAAAATAAATACTGAATTCACTGTTTGCCACTCATATAAAAACTTCACTTTTCAGTATTTTGTTTCTAATAGACACATAGTTTACTCTGATAGTGGTTTCAGATATGTACAGTAGAGGTTTGGTTTATTTATCATAAGTAGAGCAAGCTAAACAGTTTGAATTTTTAATTTTTAATGGAGTAATTTCCATACGGTGCTATTAAAAGTAAAATATTGTTTGATCAGTATGGTCTTTTTACCAATATTGAGCCAAATATATAATATACCTAGTTGAGAACCACGCTTAGATTCCGTTAATCTAAATAGCATCATTATTATAGCATTATCTTTCTTTGGACTAATTTTTTTATATGATTGCAACATCTTTTAATATTTCTTTACTCTTTCTTGCAATGCTGAGCTGTCTCACTTTTGTCAATTCTGCAAGTTTTGACCTTCAAGGTGTAATTTTCTCGAGGATTATTACTTTTTTTCCATTTGTAGAATCTTTATTTACACCTAAGAATCTCCGTAGGAAGTTTATTATACTGAAAGTCTATCCTAAAAGGATTTTTCTTCCTTTTATGAAGATACAGTTCTACAGGTTACTTAATACTGTTGACCTTAAGTAACTTCAGCATTCCTCTGTATCCAGTCATTTCCATTGTCTTCTTTAAAGAAAAAGCAGGAAATATTTGGGTGGTTTTTTGCTTTGCTGAGTAAGAGCAAATCAGTTGCTGATCATTTTCTCTTTATAGTTTGATTTATTTTAATTCATCATTGCTCAATGTTTTCATGTTATTTGACAGTTCTCTGGGTCTGAAGTTGCTGTATCGTCTTGGTTTTGTGATGATTTGGTGGCGAATTTGTTTATGTCACAGATGTCTTCAGAACTTTCTGTTAGAAAACATAAGGTTGCATCTTAATCAGTATGTTGTGGTACATATGCTTCTCTTGCATTTTGGATTGCTACTCTAAGCACTTTGTAATGATGCTTAAAAGTATTAGTAGTGTGACACCTAAGACCCTTTATGCATTCAAATATTATCTATTAAAATCATATGTTGTTTGAATGTGTGAAGTGCGCCCACTAAAATCAATTAAGCTGATCTTCTGATTACATTTTTACCATTATCTTCCAGTACCTGAAGGGAGCCTATGAGAAAGATGGAAAGAGACTTTTTAAAAGAGCATGTAGTGACAGGACAAGGAAGAATGCCTTCAATCTGAAAGACAGTAGAATTACATTAAATATTAGGAAAAAAATAATTGCTGTGAGGATGGTGAGGCACTGGAACTTGTTGTGCAGAGAAGTTGTGGGTGCCCCATCCCTGGAAATGTTCAAGGCCAGGCTGGATGGGACTCTGAGCAACCTGGTCATGTGAAAAGTGTCGCTGTGCATGGCAGGGGGCTTGGATCTAGGTAATCTTTAGGGTCTCTTCCAACCCGAGCTATTCTATGATTCCATGATTCTATTATTGCAGAACCACTGCAGACCTGTAAGACAAAAGCATCAACTGGTTTCAGTGAAGTTATGTTTTTCTGTAGTAGCTGAAAATCATCCTATAACTCTCAAGTAAAATCATCAACACTTTCAATTAAAAAGTTGTTCTTAAAGAAGCTTTACAGGATATTTCTATCTTAGACATATCTAAAGAATAAAATGATGCAATATGAAGAGAATAGGTTAGTCATTATCCCATGAGAGTTAGCTTTGTGGGGTATCTGTCACTCAGAAGTCCATTCCATAAGGTTTCCTTATGACATCCATTATCTTTACTCCACCATTTGTAACAGCAGCTAGCACAAATTCAGTGTAGCTTCATAGCTCTGTCATAATGCAAACAGTAAGGCTGAAATACACACTAAACTAATAAATGACATACTTCAGACAATCAGGCTTTTTTCTTAAGCAACCACTTTTAAATATTCCCAGGGGTTGCCATACAGCTTTATTTGACATTTAATTAAAGACTAGATCTACTGAATTACCAATTTTTCCTCATCCCTAGAGTTGCTGCTAAGGACATGTTTGCCTGTATCACTTTCTGAATTACAAATAACATTAAAATAAATGGCTTTGTTGTGGCTATTTGGCTGTATAATTGCACACTAGAGAGGAGTAAGCCAAGAACCTTCCTCACTTCTGTGGTATTATTTTGGAAATGTCTGCACTACACTATTTAACAAGATGCGCTAAGTTCAACTTTCCCCGTTGACTCAGGTCTGTTGATCAAGGTAAGCAGGACTAAGTATATGGTTTTCCAGTTGTTCATTTAAGTGTGTTCACACCCTGGGGGAACGTACTTGTACTGCTAGCAGATTTCAAATCTTTGTGACCATAGAAATTTTGCATTCTTTTTTTGGTCTCCAACTTCCCCATACTTCCATTCATTCTCATATCGAGTCTGGGTAATTTATGAATAATTCTTTACAAAACTTTTCCACACTTGTGAACAAAAAGTAATGCATCTTTTCTGATTTTTAAGATTAAACTCATAATATTTTTTTACGACTCCTCTTCCTTACTAACCTTTGCATACCAAGCCATTCCTTTTTAATGGGACTTTAAATTGCAAGTACTTTGCTGAGAGATGCTCTTCTCTCTGCTATATCAACATGACATTTCTAATAGAAAATGCTGACAATCTTGTCAAACATTCTACCCCTCTGCAGTTGAACATAATACTCTATATCTCAATGGCAGTTGAGATAATGCACAAAATCACTCTGAATTAGCCTGTGTTGCACAAGTGCATTATCACTGAATTGATGTGACACAAGTGGTGATAGACATACAGTGATCTACAACCAGAACAACATATTGGAAAACCATACTATTTTCTTCAAACAGTGATGCGGTTGTAATTTTTTTGTTTGGTTGGGGGTTTTTTTGTTGTTGTTTTTTGTTTGTTTGTTTGTTTTGGGTTTTTTTGTTGTTTGTTTTGGGATTATTAGAGCAATATCTTTTTGTAAAGAATTGGCTCAGGACTCTGTAGTTTGTACTGGATTCTATTTTATTTCATTTTATACTAATAACTTAGTCTCAACTCTTTCTTCTATTTCCCTGCCTTCAAAAGTTTAATTTTTTTTTACTCTTAAAAAGAAGGGAGTTAACAGCAGGAAAGGCTGAAGGAGGCGTATTCTAAATCTCAGTATTATACTCTACAAAAGACATCATGGTGAAAAGTTGAAGTTGACATACTAAAGCAGACAGAGCATAGATTTATCTCAGAAACCTTCCCACTTCTTAGTGCAGTGACTAAGATTAACGTAAGCACAAGCCCAGACCTGTATCTTACATGTACACCATCTTACTGGCTGCTTTCGTCAAGATCTACATGGTGTTTGATCTTGACTAGAAATTCTATCTTGACTGTAAGAAATTGATTTGCAAGTAATATTTTGTTTAAACCAGTTTATCAAATCAAACACGTAGGCAAAACTTTAATATCTATAAATTAAAAATCAGAATAAAACATAGATTTGTATATCAGATCCTCTTTTGTGAACATCTTTAAAGCACAGGAGGATCAATTCATTCAATCATTCACACTATGGCACAGCTCTATATTTCCTTCCAGAAAGATAGTTTATGATTTGAGCAACCTTTTCCTTCACAGGATGAACAAGGACACAAAAAGCCTAATACATCTCTCATTGAAAAATAGCATTCTTACTAAGAAGATAAGTGGTGTCATTTTTGAAAACTGACCCATATTTCTCTAGTAAAAAAATATTTAGTCCTTCAGAAGATGAGAAGGGCCAGGTTTGCTGAAAGACTTTGTCCTTCCTGTCATCAGGTTTTGCCACCCTTTTCTCTGATGACTTCCCACCTGTTGTGATTGTGATTGTCTGTAGCTGATGCCAAGAGGGTAAGGCATGAGCTGTTCCAAAGTCAACAGGATACCTTAAAGCACCAGAAAAGAGGAGAAAAATACATGTAATAAGCATGTTGTTCTGTACTTTCCATGACAACCATGTGTTGCAGTACAGATAATCCAAGAGACTTGACAGGACTAATCAAGATTTGTTGTATTACAGGAGCTTTCCAAAGTCATCTTGGAAAGATTAGAAGTCAAAGTTAATTCATGCATAAAAAACCCACTGCCATATAGATGGATCTTTAAAAGTTCTGTTATTGTTGGGTTTTTTCTACAAACTATTGGTTATTTATTGCCATGGATCTTTTCTGAAAAACCTTTTATAGAGATATTTTAGGAATAAATGTGCCCAGATAAAAAGGGCAAATGCACAATTAGCCCAAAAAGAATTAATTTTTTAAAAAATGTAATTCACCCATGATGCATTAATGTTATGAGAGTGATGTAACTATGGCTTTTTTGCCAAATAAAACATGGTACCAAATATTAATGGAGAAGATGGGAGGCCTTACTGCAGCCTTGAAGTACTTAACAGGGGTTTCCATGAAAGAGGGAGAGTGACTTGGTACAGGGGCAGATACTGATAAGACAAGAGAGAACAGTTTTAAACTAAAAGAGTAGAGATTTAGCTGAGATGTTAGAAAGGTCTTTCTCGGTGGACAGTGAGGTACTGGAACAGGTTTCTCAGAGAAGTTGTGAATTGTCCATGCCTGTTCAAGTGTTCAAGGCCAGGTTAGATGGAGCTTTGAGCAACCTAGTCTAGTGGAATGTGTCCCTGCCCCTCGCAGGGGTGTTGGAACTAGATGATGTCCTTTAATGTCCCTTCCAATCCAAACCATCCTATATGATCTATGAAGTGTGACCTCTCTTGTGAGACTCCGCCTCAAGTACTGAATCCAGCTCTGGGGTCCCCAGCACGGGATGGACAAGGATCTGTTGGAGTGAGTCCAGAGGAGTCCATGAAGATGGTGAGAGGGATGAAGCACTCTCCTAACAGGAAAAGTTAAGAGAATTGGGATTGTTCAGTCTGGAGAAGAAAAGTTTTTGGGGTGATCTAACTGAGACCTTTCAGTACCTGAAGCAGGGCTACAAGAAAGATGTAGAGAGAATTTTACAATAGCACGTAGTTATAGGACAAGGGGGAAAAGTTTCAAACTGAGAGAGTATGTTTTGATTAGATATTAGGAAAACATTCTTTAGGGTGAAGGTAGGGATGCACTGGAACAGGTTGTACAGAAAAGTTGTGAATGTGTCATCCCTGGAAGCGTTCAGGACCAAGTTGAATGGGGCTTTGAGAAACTTGGTCTAGTGGAAGGTGTCCCTGCCCATGGCAGGGGGCTTGGAACTAGATGATCTTTAAGGTCTCTTCCAACGTATGATTTTATGATTAACGAGCATAACTGGGAAAAGATGAGGTCATGATGTATCCAGCTGGGAAAATTTCTGTCAAGTTGTTGAAATTAGACATTTATCATGAGATAGCGTTTTTTTAGTACTTCGATATTTCATCTGTCATTCTCGCTCACAAAATTTTCTTGTGAATATAGACAATTATGGTCTTATCTTGTTTATATTTCTTCCTCTTCCTTGCTGCATACCAAACCAATTGTGTAGAATCAAATAAAAAACACATACCTGAGAACATATCTGCTGTTACTCTGATGATAGCTTGATGAGAATCCAAGGCTTAATTCATATGTTGTCAAAGAAATAAAGACCTGGGGTTTATGATACTTCCTGTGATTTCTTTCATGCGTGTTCATGTTTCTTTCCTTTTCACTCTTTTTACCTTATATAGGGATGGAATTTTTCTTGTTGCAGCATGTAACTGTAGTCTCTGCCCTTTCGCAGTGTACATTGGAAATGAGTCTTCTTTATGAACCCCCTTAGATAATGAAAGACTGAAATTAACTCCTTCCTTGGCCTTCACTTCTCCATGCATTTCATTCAGGCTGTCCTCAGATATCCTGGATGTCTTAGTAGTTCTCCACTGGATTAATTCCATTTTACATACTTCTATTTTACACTAAAAGCTCTGAACTAGACACAATACTCTAGATGAAGCCTTTTAAGTAGAAGGGAATAATTGTTTTACTTTATTTGATTCCATTTTCTTGATAATGCAGCCCAAATGTGATCACTTCTCAGCAGCATAAGGTTAAACTAATAACTTGTTTTCAATTTACTGATCCCCCTGACCCTCAGAACTTTTTCTGCAGAGATACATTCTTTCAAATAATTTTCGTGCCTGTGTTACTGTAAGGGTTTTATTTTATCCCAAGCACTGGGCCTTTTTGTATTTGTCCTTGCTGAATCTTGTAAGACTCCTCCCAGCCAATTCCTCCATCTTGTCAAGGGCCATCTGGATAGCAGCCTTTTGCTCCAGAGAATCAATGGCTCCTCTCAGTGTGGCCTATCTGTGGATATGCTGCATTCCCTTCCATGATCCAGATCATTTCTGAATGCATTTGATGTTTGTGACCTGGTACCATACCCTGAGGAACACCACTCATAAACAGCTGTCAGACAGACACTGAATCATTGATCACTGCTTTCTGAGTTAAATGTTACAAGAAAATTTTTAGGCACCCATAATCTACAGTATTAGAGTAGACTACATCAAAAGCCTCATCAAATGGGTAATTGTTTAAATGGGACTAGGGTTTTCTATGACATTCAGGAGTAGGGTATTTTCAGATTGTGTAAAACTGATTCTGGCATGTTTTAAGGAGATTGTGGTGATGTGGAAGTCTCATTATGTGAAGTTTCCAAAAGGTGAACTTCCAGCTGGATGGGTAGAAGAATAAGATAAGTGGCCTGACTAAAAGCAATTGAAGTGGTAATATGAAGCTCAGGGGCTTGTAGATCCAAGTACCAGCAACTAGGGGAAACCAAGGATCTAGGAGTTACCCACTAGATGAACTGGGTATCTCAGATCAGCTACTGGCGAGATCTAAATTGTGTAAATTTGCGTGAAACAGTCTGATGTCTGACTACCAGCACTTAGACTGGGGCTACAAATTCCAGGGGCTCATAGGTACCAGAGGAGACCAGAAGAAATGACAATCAGTATACCTGCAGTCTTCAAGACCATCTACTGAAATAATATGTAGCAGATATCTATATAAATCACTGATTACTTCAACACTAATCCATCAGAGTAGAGGACAGGGATCAGGCCATCCATGGTGTTGGTGTTTGTGTAAGTGCTGTGTGCATTTATGTGTGTGCTGGTGAATGTAATGTTTTCAGCCTGTGTTATGCTGCATGGCTGCTGTGTGCGCGTGTTGGTGTGTGCACGTACACACTTTTGGAGGGTACGTACTCAGCCTTGCTGCTAGCTGGACATAGAACTACTGGTGACACAGAACTGCTGCAGCCTCACACTTGTCAGGCTGTACGATTCAACAACTTTCTGCAGGACCAGGGTTAGGCTGATCAGTCTTTTTTCCCCTCCATCTTACTCCTTGCTTTCCTTGAAGAATGACATTAAATGCTTTCCCAATTATCTGTGGACCCTCTTAATGTTCACGACCCTTCACAACCCCTACAAGAGGGGTCTCACAATCAGCCAGGTCTAGCAGCCCACTCTGGGGCACAGTTTGATCCCGTGGACTTGTATACATGGAACTATAAGTCCCTGACACCTTCTCCACCTGCTGCAAGTAGTATGTTTCCCTCAAATTCTGCAACCACGTGCAGAGACTTGGGAGGCCTGAAAGGATCCTTGCCAACAAAGACCAACATAAAGGCATTAGGTAAATTTTTCTTTGACACTGTGCCACCAAAACCATTCAGGAGCAGGCCCACATTTTGTTTATCTTTCTTCTGGTGGACTGCACATGTAAGTGCTCCTTGCTACGCTTCACACACTACACCTTCAAATACCACACACTACAGTTTTAACTTCAACTATGCTGCTTGGGTTTTTTGCATTCTACCAATAGGTGTTCCATTTCAAATGTTAGCAAATGTTCAGAGAAGAGGAGTAAAAATGGTCAAAATCCATTTTCTTACATGCAAAGAGATAGGATGGGACTCTTCAGGACGGCATTAGAGTTAAGTTAGCCAGAAATGGAACAGACAGTAAAACTACAGAAATCCTTGCCAAGTGATATTATGATTCAAGAGAAGAACTGAACCAGTATTTGGAAGATTGGTATTTTAAAAATTACTAGACACTCTAATCACTGTAGACTCAGGAAATCCTGTGTACTGAGAATAGTTGAAGAGAAGTTGTCATGCATGTTTGATCTCTTCTTATTTCTCCCCAGCTTATGACTACCATTGAGATACTGAACTGGACAGATCCTGGATCTGAACTGGTGTGTACTTTCTTATGTTGCAGCTCTATTTTTCTTCAATCGTTATGCCTACAAACAGGAAGCAACACTTGCTATCCTCAGAGCATTAGCACAGCAATGTGTTTCCCCATTCAGCAATTAATTTTCACAATTCTGCTTTGTGAGCAGAATTACATTCATCCTCTTTTAACCATCCTGAATGTATAAGGCAGAATGTAAAAGATGAATGAAGGAAAATTATGCAATCTGATTCTGAATATGAACAAAAATCAGATGTTTTGAGGAAAAATATGCAGATTTTGGATAATGTTCTCAGATTTTCAGTTTCAGAAGATTGAATTTCTAAGAAAAAAGATACTAAATCTATAATGAGTGTTTATAGAAAAATCTGATTACTTAACAGATTATGTATTAAATGCTTTTTAAGAGGCCTATCCTTCTCTCTATGTATGTGCTTTTTTGGTATTGTCTTCTACTTAACTTCATGAAATATTTGTTATATAATTGGTTAATAAAGATGATCTCATGAAACAAATGTTCCTTTTATAAAAGGAAAGCTTTTCAGTGTTTAGCAGTTTCTGAAAGAAAATGCTAAATTATTCATGAACGATTCAAATTAATTCTTGCAAATATATTAGTAATAAGTTCTGACATAATGCACTCTCAGATATCTGATAAAGTCAATATAGAATTCTTTGCAGTGATCTCAGTTTACCATTGGATTACAAGAGCTTTTGAACAGTGACTCCTTGAATCTGTTACTTGCTAATATTAATTTATCTTTGACTATTAAAATAGAAGAGCTGAAGTAAGAGAAGTATGTGCCTCTTATCAGTTTAGAATGACATAAGCACCTCTCTTTACATAGAGTGTTAAGCTGTTGAATTCCAAAGGATTTGTAGGTGAACCTTCTTTAAGGAGTAGATAAAGAAAATTAAAGTAATCTATGTGTAAATGAGAAAAATATTCTGAGAACATATGGAGATAAAATTTATCCAATATATAGGCAGTACTGAAA
The DNA here is from genome assembly GCA_013400975.1 of Atrichornis clamosus. Lineage (NCBI taxonomy): Eukaryota > Metazoa > Chordata > Aves > Passeriformes > Menuridae > Atrichornis > Atrichornis clamosus. The sequence goes on along the minus strand of WBMZ01014274.1, from coordinate 129,739 downwards.
TGAGATCATGGAAAGTACTTGTGTTTTACTATCTTTCCCTATAGCTGTCTTCAGTTCAAGAAACAATTCTTTGTTTCTTGCAGTTTCTTTCACATCTAGTGAACAGTCACATCTTCCAGTCTTTCAGAAAGCTATATGTACACTTCTAGGGCTTCAACATCAGCGAAAAAGCAAACACATTCAAAATCGTAACACTTTCATTTGTCTAGGAATTGGAAATGTGTCTTGGGAAATACAATTGAAAACACCATTTCACAGTTCTGCTGTGAATTTGTGTGCTACATTGCATGCATTCTCACACAGTTTTGGGATTCAGAGTTAGACTGTGCTCTGCTTATTTGCAAGCAGAATATTTAAAATAGATTGACAGTCATGCTTTGTAGGTAACAATGTAAATGTTTGTAATAGAAAAATCCCAAGTACGTATGTATTCTTTATCTCACAACAGCAAAGATCAAGGCATGACGACGTATGGATTTAAAATATTCTCTCATTATGCCAATTGCTGATGCTGACTGATTTATTGCAGAGTGAAAAAAAAGAGAAAAGAAACAGCACACTATCAAAAATTTGCAAACCTTGGACATATCATGCCTCAGCAGTCATAGTAGTAAACTTTCAGAAAATGGTACAAATGTTGTCTAACAAGGAACCTATGGGTGTTTGTTATGCCTTGAATGATAATTAAATGCCACTTGCTGTAATCTAATGCACCTTAGAAAAAAAATAGCTCTTAGGAAGTGCCTCCATGAGCCGGAGATAAAAGTTATCATTAGATGCAGGTTGTATCAACTTTCAGTTAAAAGAATGGGCTTTCCCAGAAGCAGAGATTACTTTCCCTTCACCCCTTTTCAAAAATCCTTATCATGGTTCAGCATATATCAATAGAACCAGGGAATCTTTTCCATAGAGTGGAGGATTTGTAAAAGAAATAGTAGGCTGTAAAATTTCACAGATTTAAGTCTGACAAAGTCTATTTAAAGTCTGTGTTTGTCTATTCAAAACAAAAAAAACCCCAGCAACAACGAAACATTTCTATCTCAATAAAAGCCTTCAAGTTATCAAGACTTGTATCTTTATGTTCACATGATTTTGAAACAGAAGCAGAGATTGAGTTCCATTATTCACGAAGAAAATAAAGGCATGTTGTCTGTACTGGATCAGTCTTGCACTGAACAAAGTGCAATAGAATTTAATTTATCTTAAATCAATAGTTTCATTCGAACTTTCTCAATGCCTGCAGCTCTTTTCTCTGTGTTTAAGTGTGAACCTGTTTATAAATTAATTATATGGGGCATTTGGCCACAATCCTAAAATAAGTTCTTTTAGAATCAACACCAGGATCTGAGTGTAGTCTCATTGCTGTTATCTTTCTTGTCCTACAAGCAATCTAATATGATTCTGATTTATTTTAATCTTATAGGAAACTTACTAAAGAAGGGCATGGTAAATGTACAAGAAAAGCCTGTTGCGACAGTTATATCTTATTTGGTTAGCATCTATGAATAAATAAACAGTTGAGCGTGTGCCACCTTTTACAGCTATTCTTCTTCTCAGCTGGATGTTAAAAGATTATCTCTTTTTTCAGAGCTTTTCCTTTTTATGTGCTCTAGACCTGAATTAACAGGTCATTATTTCACAGGGTTTTTTTCAGACTGATGTTACAATACAGTAATTGCACAGGCCCACATGCACATTTTAAGGTTTTTATTTTGGGTGTTTTCAGAGAGAAACAGACTTGACTGTGATGTGACATTACCTTAATATTGCTATAAATAAAAATGCAGAGCATTACTAATTAATGAAACAATATGAGTGATGCAGCCTTTAACAAGAGAGGAAAGATTCCTTTATTGCAAAGCAGTCATTGCTTATTGTTCCATTGGAACGACCTCTAATCTGAGTTTAGCACCTGAGGTTACAGTAGACACCAATCAGTAAAACTTCTACTTAGCTTTCACATTTATCAATGATACATGAATTTCATCTAAACAGTTGTAATTTGTTAGGAATTAGTGTAAAAACAAAAATCAGAACAAAATAGACAAGACAGAAAGCATGAGAATATTGTGCCTTAAGGGCAATACATATGTTAATTACCTTCAATTATGATTCTAAATCTAATTATTTGTATTCAGGTGTCCTGCTCATCACTAAACTAAAAATAGCAATTATCATTAAAGACATTTATTTCATGATTTAAAATGCGGAATCAAGGAATCTCCTTTAAAATTAAGAGTGAAAAAATTGTACAGAATGAAACCAGACTCAGTGTAATCCTTGACTTCAAACTGGAATTGCAAGTAGAGCTAAGTAAAATGAACCATTCCTATCAGGGGTCCTCCTGCAAGCTTCAGCAGAAACCAGGATTCAGCAGGGCTTTATCCCATTATAATTTGAGCTCAATAAACCAGTAGGACGTTTTTGAAAGAACTAGAAAAAGAACTACATTCAATGAAGGAAGTGTTAAACATTGATATTTGTGTTCATTTAATGCTTCTTAAAAGTAGTCAATAATAATATCCCTGGCTGGACTGGGGTGGAGCAGTGGTTTTCATTGTAGCTCTGAAGTATTATTTGTTTGGATTTTTTAAATGGCTTTTTTCCAGGGTTGATTAAAGCAGCCCTATTAAAAACAAGATAAAAGGCCGCTGACATTCCTGGATTTTCTGGTCTCATTTACAGTTAGCAGAACCTACGGGTGAATCCTTCAACTCAAAACACTCTGAGTTAGGTAGATAAAAGAGAAGGAAGCAAATATCCTCACTTTTTAGTAATACTTTTGTTTTGGCTGATGTGAACTACTGAGTAAATCTGTTTATAGTAGTGAACGAAATCACTTTTCACTGAATAGGAACATATATGATACTTGCTGAAAGAATTTTGGAAAGGACCTTAACTCATTAATTTTCTTTTTGTGATGAGTAACTGTCCTTGGAATTGTGATTGCTTTTATGAATTTGAAAAAGTGTACCCAAATGTACCTTCATGCGAAACAAAGAATTTATATATTTTTATGTAATTTTTTTTTTTGCTTTTACAAGAATGATGTATTAATTTTAGCAAGTAAAATAAGTAATTATAAGTACAAAAAGTACAAAAGTAATGTGTACAAAAGTGACAAAAGTAATGATTTGGGGAAACAAAGCAGCATGTTAGTAATAGATTTGGAAAAGAAAAAATATATTTTGTTCATTATGGAAAACTTAAAGATTTCAAAATTTTCCTTTCATACTTAACAAGAAAAGACCTAAAGAAGATTCTCAACAATGCCAGAGAACAAGAAGCCAATACTATATTTCCTTGCAACCTCCCATTTATCTTTGTAGGAAAATATCCACCAAGAATCAAGTCAAGACCTCACAGAGATACTCCTGATTATCAGTTGCACCTGAGTAGATATTCATTATTTATCATATATTATTTGGTTTTATTATTTATTATATTTATTTTTACTTATTATTTTAGTTTATTAGAAGGGCTTAATTGACTACTGTCACTAACACTACAGCCTAAGATATATGTTGAACAATGCTATGGTTGTTATGGATCCTCTTAATTTCTAGGTATGAAAAAAATAAGGCCAAATGATTTCTTTTTAAGCTGTCAAGAATGCACCGGGGCTTCTCAAAAATGTCATCACCCTGCTGCCTACATACCCTTGAGACTATTTAACACTGCAGGGAGGAGAAAGTAATAGAATATTGCATTAATTGTTCTTGCTGTTATTCAACCATGATGAAGTCTGAAACACCTGAAAAGAGATGACTGGTCCCTGTTGGATAATACTGTAGTTTAACTAGTAAGAGCTAAGGCAAGGAGCCAAAAAAGACATGAGCTTTCTCAAACCAGAAGCATCTAAAATTGAAATTAGAGAAGAGACCAAAAGCAGGCTACCAGTCAGAAGCTCACACAGAACTGCTACCAGTTCACATTTTATCTGTGCAAATACTGCTTTTATTTAATCTCAACCATCTCTTGTTACTAAAACAATCCTGTTTAAAAATAATTAAGGTGAAATATCATAAAACCTCACTTTGTACTCTTTTACGGTTTTGTCAGTCTTGCATGAAGGAAAGTATTCATTTATTTACCTGTCAAACTGCAAGAGCTGCTTTGCAATAAGAGAAACCATTGAATGAGAAGTGATTGATGAAGGAAAAAGGTCAGTTTCTTTATAAGTGTTATTAACAGAGAAAAGCAAGGACAAAGAAAATTAAGTTAGTCACCTAGCAAATAAAACTTCAAAGTGAATATTTTAATATAAAGCTAGAAAAAAAAGAAGTGGTATTTTAAGGTGTATTTAACTTTTTTTTCTGTGTTATTATTTTAAAGGCACAGCAGTATTTTAGAATTGTGTTTGAGGTACTCCTCCTCCAGCTACAACATTTGACCACACTTAGAGTACAAGTGTTAAATCAATTTTCTGCACTTCTATTTATCTCAGTACTGATTTTAGTGGCTCTCTAACAGAATGACTCTACTGGAGAGGTTATTTTACTTCAGAGTGGCATTTCAGAAGCCTTAAATGGTCTGAAGAGATGGCATGTGACCTTTAGTAATATTTTTAACTCTGCTTTCCTCTGAAGAAGGATTATTGAACCCTGTGTGGTTATATGAACATAAGTCCCTCACTGTTCTCTTTGTGCATCTCAAAATTTATCTAGCTTGTTTCAGCATAATTAATTGTTGACCATACTCAGTTTTTTAAACAGAAACTGAAGATAAAAACTAGATTGAAGGTACTTATCTTTTTTGGAAACATTTTGAGAAGATTAACTTGTTTCATTTATAATTTTGCAAATCACATCTCTAGATTTTCAAACTTTATGATATTTTTTCACTGTTTCAAATATAGTGCTGTTGTTTGTCCAAATGAAATTAAAAGAGAGGTCTTGAATTACAGAAGTTGCGGATTAGTAAATGTAGTTTAGCACCAAAAGGTAGAAATTAGAAATTCTTCACTACACATCAATCAAAACAATCACCAGTCCTTTATAATATGTACTCAGACAAATGAATGGCTCAAAAATAAATTCAGATCATGACAAATGTCTTAAAACACCTGATAACACTAGAGATCAATATCTAATTAGCCCTGAGCAATGTACTATTACAAAATTGGCTACCTAGCAAAATGTAATGGACAGCAAACCAAAAAGAAATATAAGCAACCACTGGATGCATATGAATAATTAAAAGAAGTATGAAGGAGAAAAATATATTATTTGTCAATAATAACTGGGTTAACAATCCACCAGAGTTTTGAGAAAAGTAAGAGTTAAATATTCAAAAGCAATGCAGAAGCTGACCACAGCAATGGGAGAACTCCTAAGAATTCCTTAAAGTACTCCCACTATACCTTTTGATACAGAAGAATTGCAAACTCTATAACACATAGGATAGCTATAGAAGTTAAAAGTCTTTATCTTTTCCAGTAGTGTAACTACAGAACGAATAGTTTTTAATATAAATATGTCCTAGCTTAATGCCCAGTTTTATCAGGCTACAGCAAATTCCATAGATGCTCTTATGTGATAAAACACAAATAAATTAAATGTGTCATCATTCATAGTTTAGAGGCTTTGTGGTCTAGTCCTCACTTATGCCATATTTAAATTATATTCTTGTTGAACAATTCAGACTTCAGATTTTTAGAGAACTAATGTAGGCCCTGAACTAGGACACTCGATCCTATCCTTAGTCGCTGCAAAAGACTGCTCCAAGGGCTAACTCAGGAGTTTAACTACTTTGGTGGGAAAAATTTTTCTCTGGGGTTTCCCCTAGACACCTGGGTATAAGACAGGTTTCCTAAGAGAGGCATCTGAGTTGCATGTCAGTAGTTATGCCACACAAATATCTTTTCCCCTTTTTGATCAAAACCTGAATTGAACTAAGACAAAGTGGCTTCGCAAAGTGATACTTTATTCTGAAATTTCTTTTCTTACCCCACAGAACACATATTTTCATTTTCCTAAAGGGAGATTCCAGTCATAAATGTTGCTAAGTTAGAGTCCCACAAACAGGCATTTTCCTTAACTGGTGTAGTAATTGCAGCCTTAAATCTCAAGTTCATAAGATAATTTCTGTAAGCAAAATCTCATTTAGGGAAAAAAGTATGTAGCACAGGACTGGCACATCTAAACTACTCCTGTGCTAATGTCTTTCAGAATACATTCAGGACCCACTCTAATACCATCAGGCTTAATTTCATTTCCTCTCCTGTTAAAATATGTCACGGAGCATCACACTGATATTTAGAAAACTAAATGCAAATTTAAATACTTTCATGGATAGTTTTCTCATTTATTCTTGTGTCAACACTATCCTTTTATGTTGCAAGCATTCTTCTATCCAATGAAAAAAATTAAATTCTCAGCATATGCTTTCTCAGTTGTAGCAATTTCCATAATTTTCTTCCTCTTAGCCATCCAATCTTTTTCTTCTCTCCTCAGCATCATCATTCTATGTGAAAGAAAAACATTTTGTTTCATTTATTGTTATACCTTAATTGTTCTCTGTCTTGATCTCATAATTTGTGCAATGTCTGCAATTCTTACATTTATTTTTATATATTTCTTATATTTCTATTAAATTATACTGAAGAAGTTTTTGCTCTCAGATTTATTTACCATTAGCATATTAGAATTTTACTTTTGGTTAGTTTTATTATATCTCTCTACTTTTTAACTTCTAGACTGCAGTTTTCTATGTTGATCTACTATTTTTTGACTCCTCACAAGCCCTTTTGAGTTAAGGATATACTTGCTATAATTCTCTTTCAAGCAGAAAAAAAACCCAAAAAACCAAACTCTTTGGTATTTCAGAATCTATTAAAAGATACATGATAAAGTACTTCTAAATTCCAGGAGGAAGCAGGAATATGATCATATTATAAATATCTATATCCTAACCTGCAAGTGGGTGTCATTTTGGTAAGTAATAGACATTTTCACAATTATACATTTATACCTCTTTTAAAAGTGGCCTGTGAAGATCAACTTATGCCAAGGAATATCTGACATTATAGAGGATATCCCACAAGAAATTCAGAAATTTTTGGTGAGACTGCCCACCTTAAAAATGAGATTTTGATTTATGAATCTTGCTGAATAGTGATTGCACCAGCTTAAAACAAAAGGCCCACTAGTCCAGCAATCACTCTCAGACAAATGTAACTGCCCAAGAAATAGTATAAAAATTAGTTAACAATATATGGTATTTGCTCTTAAGTATTTTCTCTGTCACCGATCACTTGCAACACGGTTACTGCCTGGGCTAGAGGCAGCCACTAGGCTTTTCATAATCCTCTGAGCACTTGTGCAGTTTATCTTGAAGCAACATAAACTATTATTTACAACATATTCTGCTGAAGAATTCCTTGTCTCAAATATATATTACTTAAATTTCCCCTACTACTGCCACAATATCCAAATTTGCTTTGAATCTGAAATTCAGATCCAAATGACGTACCAAGCATCCCAAAAGTTTTTTAGAAGGTCTTTGGGTTTTGGTTCTTAGTCCTGAGGGCATTACTTTATCCATATGGCTGTCTGTCAAACTACAACCATTATGCCTAGATGAGAAAAGAATTCATTTTGGAATAGGTGAGGTGCTCTCCATCAATGCTTTCCTATCAGTCACACCATGCATGCCGCAAATGCAAATTTCCTGTAGAACAAAGTTGTATTTACCCCACATACACCACATCACCGAACTTCACGGACTCTTGGTATTCACTACCCCTTCCTCATATCTCAGCAAGAGATTTTAAAGTGTGCAGTCCATCCCCTGTTTCCCATTCATTTTACCAGCTTCCATGAGTATGTGACTTGGACGTCCTAATTCGTTTCAGATGCAAAAGCATCAGCACTATGGTTTGTCTTCCCTTTTTATCGCACTGCTTTACATCCAAATATAATTTAAGCAAAGGTTCATATTTTAATTTCTTTTTTTGTTACTTATAGAGAAAGGCTCCCATGAAGTAGACAAGCACAGTTTGCTGAATTGGAAAATCATTATCAGTTTAGCCAAAGCTCAAGTCTTTATCTAATAGCGAGGCATGCAGGGCTTTACATAATCTGACAGTGGAGTCTCTTCCATTGTAGTCACTGTCTCAGCAGCTTTATATCAGTTCACTTCTTTTTAAGTTTTGCAAAGTTAGAAGAAACATGGTCATGGCACCACTTCTTCAGATATCACTATATGAATTTTCTATTCTCGTTGCCTTTACTAAATCAAATAATATATCAGAACTGGGAAATATGTATCAGGAACAAGTTATGTCTTAGATTTCTGACCTGCAAAATTTTTAAATTCCAGATGTCAGTTCTTTAAGTTGGTAGAACCCAGAAATAGAAACCTATTTTCAATAGCAAAGCACTTCTTTGTAAGTGTTGGAGCATGTGGCAATAGCTTCATTGCCATCCAGATTTCAAACATTAACAAAGGCATCAAACTTTTGCTTAACAGCCCAGGGTTTGTATCTGCTGCCATGATTCTGGTCTTAGGAGCAGGCCCTCCTCAGAGGAATGTCAAAGTCTTGAGAAGGCAGAAGATCAAAGGGCAGCAGTTGGAGAAGGAGTCACAATATTTTCTTACACTGTCAAAGCTGCCTGTTGAACCATCACAGAAGCAAGAGTTATAAAAATTCACATGGAGTGCAAACAAGAAAATACAAGATATTAGTCTATGAAGCTGGGCAAGGGAAAAGTGAGAGTTCCAGATCTGTGAACTATTTCCAGGAATTGGTTTTTCTTTTGATCCAGTGACTATGAATTAGAAATATAGAAACATGTTGGTGGTAATATGTGCTCACATCACTTGCTGCTACCTCCTATGGCACGGTCTAACCCTAATGACACAAAGTCACAGTTAAATGCATGAGTTTGTACGTCGTTAATCACAGTAAGTTTGCCGTGCCTGCAAAAACCACTTTGCAGCTCAGAAAGCATTATTCTGGAAATGACCATATGGTATAACCAACCTCATTTTCTGTCCCTCTCTGTCACACTAGGTCAGGCTATCTTTCATGTAAAACTGTATGCCAGAGCCTAGCAAAGCAATGAAGTATTTTGGGAAATATTTCTCTGGAGACTAAATGGGTTTGGTTCCTCTCCCACAAAACAGGAATAATTGGAAAAGAATTGATTAAAAAAAAAAAATCAAGTATACTTATGAAAATATGTCAAACACTGTGTATGACTATTTTATTAAAAAATACAGACTTAGACATATTTGTGTAAGTAATTCTACACACATGAAAAAACTCTTCTAGAATTAATGCTAACTTTGTTTGATGGTAGAAATATAGCTATTGGGCTCTTTTTCATTCCACACATAATAAATCATATGAAGCCGGTTTGCAGGAGTTGATAGCAATCATTAGCATTTTGCGTTGCCTCTGCTTCTTCCATGTATTGTAGACACACATTTTTAAGCACAAATAATTCTAAAAACATTAGCTAACTGAAACGACCTGAATAATGGTCAAGTCGATAGTGTGAATGGGATAATTGTTCAATTTAGCATGTATTTCTACTTAGCCTCTTAAATCAATAAGATATCTGTGATTCAAGAAAAAAAAAAAGAACAAAATTATCTACCTCATAGGTAATGGAAATAGAAGTAAAGTCCTACTAGGCATGTCAAGAGTTTCATTATTAGAGGTCACCAAGAAATCATTTTCACTTGTGCAATACTCCTGAAACATTTTATTTGGCACCTTTCAGCTGTTCATTGTCCTTCAAACAAAAGAGAAAAAAGGACCCTTAAGGTCTCCACTTAGAAAAATGTAGCATTGTCAGTAGGTATGGACTTACCTTAATCAGCTTAATTTGGCTCATGTATTAGATTGGGTTTCATTTAATGCAAAAACCTAAATATTAATTTCCACAGTTGCTGATGAAAGAGTGAGGCGTTCTTCAAAGGACAGTTCAGACAAATTATCTTCGGACAGATTCAGTTCCCTGTGAAGATGCCTAATCTCTTTCTGTTGAATTATAGAAACTTTAAGAGTGGAAAAGGTCATCGAGTCCTATTTTTGACTGAACACTACTATGTCAACTAAAACAAAGCACTAAGCGCCATGTCCATTTGTTTCTTGAACACTTCGAGGAATTATGGCTCCACCACTTCCCTGGGCAGGCCATTCCAATGCTTGACAACCCTTTCAGAGAAGAAATTCTTTCTGAATTGACTATGATTGTAGAGGAAGCCTGAACAGCTGGCTTAAACCAAATGTCCTGCTTAGCAAATTCTAGAGATAGGAGAGGTGAGTCCCAATCCAGGTAGAGGTGTGGAACTGAGGGTCATCACTGTACATCTTGACCTATTAGTGCTTTGCTCCAACAGTAATTACAATGACATTATATTAGTACTGAATCAGAATGAGTGAGGAGATCAGGATTCGGGCTGAAGTATTTAAAAATTGTTGCAGAGTAGTCCTTGGGAAAAGTCTAGTTCTGCACAGGTCAGTAGCAATTCTTGCCTGATCCTTCCAAGAGGCAATGCAGAATTGTGTTGTCCATAACCCTGCTCTGTGTCTAAGCAGCCCATTTCAGCCCCTGGGTAACAATAGCTTATTATATTTAATTATTAACCATCAGCTCTTTGAACTTATCACCTTAGTCTCTCAGCACCTGCATGATAGATGGCAAAATTCCCATAATTTCAACTTCCATCAGTCAGTAAGTAAAAGGTGAGCATCTGCTGGTGCTCACCAGCCCCTTAGGGTATATACAACTATCGTTATGATTGTTCCTAATGGTGTTTAACACAAAATAAGTTAGGGTGAAAAAGACATCCTAGGTTATTTTACACATATACAATGTCAAAGTATTTGTTGCCCTGCATATAGCAACTTTTAAATATAAATAGATAATATCAGTAGTACATTTATTATTACATTTAATATTTATGCAGTGACATAAATTTACATGTCCTTTCAAATGCTTCTATACTTTAGACTTGATCAAAACTCTAGTTGAAGAAAGGAAGGAAATGTAGGGAAGCTGTGGGGAAGCTGTACTTTACCCTATCTATCATTGTTATTTCTGCACTTAAAGGTATGCCCACACCACAGAGCGAAGAAAATCATCTTTGAAACTGCAAGCAAACAAGGTAAGTTATCATAATGCCATTAAGAAAGCTGGTAAATTTTGCTCAGAGGTAGGACTCTAACTGAAGAACAGAACCTATGAACATGGATATGTTGCCTTCAGGACTTGTGCTGCTCATACAGCTCTATTGGCATCTAATGCACAGACTCCCCATCAGTCCTTCCCATTAGGCCGGAATACCTGCATCCTCCTTCACTGTGCCACGAGGAGAAGTTTGGAAGGTGCTTATGACAGCAAAGAGTCTATTTCAGCCATCCTCTTCCACGGAGCTCAGCCCCAGGGGAAATTTGACTATTATGTGCAATGCATTAGCAATTTTACCATTTAAAATCTGATTTTTCTCTCAATGTATTTTCATAAATTAGGCCAGAATAATGAAGCAGTTAGCATCAGAGACCTCTGAGAAGCTTTCAAGGCAACTGCTGCCATATTCTCTCCCTAGTCTACAGCCCTAAAGAGATCTCATTGCTGAGAGAATACCATATTCCCTTGTCTCATACATGAAGTGGAAAGTATCTAGAAAGTCACATTACCTTTGTCTTGTAAAACTCGGTGATGGAGCTTGGATTTCATGTGAATCCGGTGCCAAATGGTGATGCAATAGCACAGCAGTATACACAAAAATCTGGTGAGTTGTGAAGAGCCCCCATCATGCCTGGGAAAATGAAAATAAAATGGTCACTTAAAATTGGAACAGTAACCTTTGAATATTCCACATAGGTCATGGCTGGGTATAGAACAGAACTGTGTAATCTATTCCTGGTGCACAGCTGGCATACAGATAGAGGTACAAACAAACATCACAGAACAAAACTGAAGGTAAATTATGGTAAGACAAAAGTGCAGTATAAGGAATGCAATTTTCCAGCTACATTCCTCTTGTAGTAGGCATATAAATCCTGAAACCTCTATGGCTGTCCACCAGACATGAATTAGGTACAATCTATGTTGAAAATGTATTATTATTGAAGAACAGATTTTAAATTTTTAAGAACTTTTATAAGTTAAATGCATGGATGTGTATGGATAACATGATTTTTACATTCATAAGCATATGAAAAAAGGTATTTTTCCTATTTATTAATTGGCAATTATTGCAAGTGGTACAACTGTTTATGATTTCTTATGTCCACTACAACCAAAATATTTTACAAATTCAGAAACTGAGGAGACTGCATAAGTGTTTTTTCAAGTGCTAAGATGATGTTTGGTAACTAATTAATAAAAGTTGTTCCTAGAGTAAGAACCTTCTTCAAAGAGGTAAAAGGACATCTCAGTATTTGAGAGACACCTACTTTCCCTGGTTTTTGGTGCCAGTCTCCTCCTTCAATTTCAAGAAGAGTTGAATGAGTCTCCAGTGGAGTTCCCCTCTCCAACTCAAGGATGTCACAGCAAGGCAGGGGGCATGAGGGGTCCCTAGCTGTGAAATCTCCGGTCTGTGTCTTGATAATTGCAAATTTATTCACCTCTAACAATTTTTTTCAAAAACCACTGAAAAAGAAAAAGAGGATATTTCAAAGCCTTTGTTTACATTTTAGAAGGTCCCTACTAGTTACAGCTTAATTTATGACAATGTTTAAGTTATGATATGGTCTTTCAGAAGCAATTTCAGGGTAATTTCCATTTTTTTAAATAAATGTCTCAGGCAAGTCAGGCAATTAAAGCAGAGATTGTAACTAAACAGTCAAATTATATATCAGAGATCTTCTAAATATATGATAGGGTTATTTTTACCAGATATACCTTCTGAAGCTCTATAAAAAATGCTCATGTACTCTCCTTGTTTACCCTGCATTGCAGCCTACTATGAAAATCCCCTCTAAAAGTATTATGTGCTGCCAAACCCCTGATGAATACCTGTCTTATATGATAAAGCCATCCAAATCTTAATTAATTTTCTTTAAAACAATAGAAGTGATAATGAGATTTTTCTCAAATCCATCTTGCTGTTTGTTAGCATAAAATCAAATATTTTTTCTTCTGCAGTATTTTGGTCACTCTCTGTCTTGCTTCTTACATAAGACGCTGATTGTGAATGTTGGCTTTTCTGTTCTACAACGTTATCCATGCATTTCAGAACCCCGAGTCTGTGAGTTTTCAGAATATTCTAATTTTATAAATTTATTTGTCCTGTGTTGTGTAGTTCTCTGAGGATCCCTCCAGCAATCCAACTGCAATCTCCAAATAAATGACAGTGAATCTAAATTTTTCCACGGTACAGTTTTATGCTGGTAGATATCTCACACTAACCAAGGGAATATAGATAGATTTGCAGTTTAAAATTTAACGGAATTTTTTTTCAGTGTCTGGCCACGTGATTTAAAATTATCATTTTTAGCAGTTTTTCGACTCAACTTTCCCCACTACTGCTGAGTCAGAGAGTTTGGACCATTTAATTGAAAACAGAGTGACACGTCTTTACAGCCTGATCGAAAACCAAACTGAGTCAACGAGAAGACATCCTTTGACTTCATTTAATTTAGAAAGCCATACCAAAAGCTTTATGTATATTCAAAGCATATTTATTACTATAATTTAAAATTCCTTCCCAAATCCTGCTATATCACACAGCCTTAGCTAGGCATAAAAATGGAGAGCATTTGCCCTCCTTGGCTAAGAAACTATTCTTATTTTCCCTTGGTTTTACTGAACTTATTTTTAGAAAAATAATTCTTTTATAGTATGAAATATTTGCCTTTATAAAAAATAAAATGTCAGACTTATTTAAAGTAGCAACAGAGTAGCAGCTCGCTAGCGCTGAGGGGTCTGAATTGAAATGAGGTCCTTTCTCAGTCAACTGCTGTACCTGTTTGCCCTTTTCCAAAGTCAGCAGCCTGGGAGCATCACTGCTAGGACACTGCCAGCCCATTCAGTAGGTCACCACTGAATTGCAGAATGCCCTATATTCTCCCCAAATGCACTGTTAAGCCCTCATTGCCATCTAGTTGAGACACCTGGGCATTAGGCCCATTAGAAGAGTCAAAATTAGGCAATCTAAAAGTCCTACCACACTGGTAGTGTTGTCAGAGAAGATCTTCAGTATCCTTCTGATATTACAAAATTTCAAATGAGACCATGAAAAGGATGCAGAAAGACACTTGTGTTTGTAAGAAACAAAGAGAAAGATTGCAATTGGAAGAGAAAGAAGCCAGATTTCCCTTCATTTACAAGACAAGCCTTCTCCATACAGATTATCTTGACTTCACCATCTGAGAACTGACAGAAAGTGAAAGCATCATTGTCCCATTTTCAAACAGTAGAGTTAGATGACAAGGTGACAAAATAAATAAACCAAATGTCATTAAAGATATTAACCACTATTTTTTTACAGTTGTGGCACTTTGTGTTATAGAAATAGCTGTTCAAGGTTCTCTGCAGGCAAACAGGTGCAACAGGCACAGCTGTAAGAGACTTTTGCAGAAAGAAAAGCCCATTATTGATTAGTTACTGTGGCCACCCTGGTTAACACCATTGTAGATATACTTTTGTGTGCATAAATTTTGCATTGCTTATCAAATACTTATTGATATTTGTTCCCCTGTGAAATAATATAAAAAAAAAGAGGAAAGGCAAAGAGAATAGAGGAGAAAATGTATTTTTGTGTACAATCTATATACAGCAGGGCATTGCCTTGATCCTTCTATGGGTTCTTCTCATGCAAAACCCTCAGGTATCTTACCAGCTAGAATGAAAAAACACATGTTTTCCTGGGTTTATTTATGCATACTACAGAACTTCACTAACTTGTACCCATGCATGGAAGATACATTGGAAATGACAGAGTAAACGAACACTTTGTAGACCAGAATTTTATTCATTTCTTTTCTGTCATTTGTTTTCAGCATTTTGCAGCAATACATCGTTATACAGTTACTGTTATTTATATTAATACTGTTACCACATTAGCAAAAATCATTTCCCCAAAAAGACCCCAAACCTAAAATAATATTCTTATTAAAGGGATATATTGGTGCCTAGAAATAGACAAGGACTAATAAAAGAAGGAATCCTTTCTAGTGCATAGGTCACTTTTGCAAAATCATTTGGAAAATTAATGTTCAAAAGTATGTTCAGATGTCAAACACACTAATAAATGCTTTGGAGAATGGCACGTAAAGTGATGTCATAGCAATACTATTGAGCCTCAATAAATCTCTGTTCCTAAATCTCTAATGGGATATGAGAAAGTGATAGGTAATGTTTTCAGCTGAAAGTCTACTCCTTCGAAATGCAATTTATTTTAGGCTCTATCTACTCATATATATACCCGTAAGTGTTTTGCACTTCAACCAACAGCTAGCACATCCAGTCAAAAATATTTGAAGTTTTGAAAAAATTTAGACCCTGAATCTTTTTGCTCGTTGATTACAGACTTTGCACCCAATTTTGCACCCGAGTCACTTTTACATGAAGCAGAAGCAGTTGAATATTGTGCCAATCCCCCAAATTGTTCTGAAATGACTGATACAAGAATAAGCTCATTTTGACTCTTAGAGTGATCCCAGATAGCTGTACAATGCATGTCCAGAAAATTTAATAACTTGGTCTATTAGCACAGGTTACCACTTTACTTCCTGGCAGTTATATGCACTCCTATATTGTGTATTGGCTTAGGAAGTGGTGTATGTGCCATTGTTACCTCTCCCATGGGCACAGTAGCTTCTGACAAAAAACCAGTCTACTTGAGGGCAATCATCTCTTTCACCAGTGGCCACCTGAAGGCACCCTTCAAGGTATAAAAGTCCAGAAAAATCCTTTGAATATAGCTTTCTAGTTCACCTAAAATAAAACCAACTGATCTTTATGCTTGAATATTATAAAAATTCTATGTAATCTATTAAATAATGTCTGAAGTCTATTGAAAGCTAAAAAATCTTTCATCAAAGTGTCTCATTCAACACATGCTACACTTTTCTCCCATACTCCCATAAGCTAGATAGCCCAGAAAACACAACTTCTGTACAAAGGTTTATCAGGCCTTGAAAATTATTTTTCTCTTTTTTTTTTTTTTTTTTGAGGGCTAAACAACTCAAATGAAGGTAAGTTCTGTAAAGAGTTGAGTGTTTTATGGGTTTAATAATGAGAAATAGAAATATCATCTCAAGGGAAAATATCAGTTTTAGTCTGACAGCAGTCCAAGTTAATATTTACAGCTGCAGAGTGAAATTCAAAAGATTTGAAGTTCCAGAAATCAGATTTATTTTCAAAACTATTACGATCAGAAGTCAAGAATTTGCTTGAGTGAAGAATGCATAAACTACAACCACATTGCAGAAATGCTAACAAGAATTCTAGATGCTGTCTCATATGGAGATTTTCTATCCATATTCTATCCTCTTTAGGTAACTCTCACAGGCACTACAGCACTTAAAAGCCAAATGCTGAACCCTGGACAACCTTTAATTCTCTACATTTTACTTTCAAATTCAGCTATAAAATTTAAAACCAAAAGGAAAATAAGATCATCTAGTCAACTGCAGTGTATAAAAGGTCATTGGATATACAAAATTTGTTCATACATTGATTGTAATCATTTTCATTTGGATAAAATCTACCTTCTAAAAGGTATCTTTGAAAAAATGATACACTCAAGTCTTAACTGAATAACATCCTGTCACGGTTTAACTGCAGACGACAGCTCAGCCCATACAGCTGCTTGCTCACTCCCATCCAGTGGGATGGGGAGAGAAACACTAGAATAAAAGTGGGAGAACTCATGGAGTTGAGATACAAACTGTTTAATGGGTAAAACAAAAGCCACATGCACAAGCAAAGCTAAACAAGGAATTCATTCATCACTTCCTATAGGCAGGCAGATGTTCAACCATCTCCAGAAGACAAGTACTCCTTCATGCATAGTTGAGAAAATAAACAATTAGTTGGGAAAATAAACACCATTACAACAAATGTCCTCTCCTTCCTTCTTCTTCCCTATAGTTTAGATGTTGAGCATGACACCGTACGGTATGGAATATCCCCTTATCAGGTGGGGTCAGGTGTCCTGATCATGTCCCCTTCCATCTCCTCGCTGGTGGGGTGGGATGAGGAGCAGAAAAGGCTTTGGCTCGGTGTAGCTCTGCTCAGCAGTTATGAAAACATCCCTGGGTTATCAACACGGTTTCCAGCACAAATCTGAAACACAACCCTGTACTAGCTACTCTGAAGGAAATGAACTCTATCCCAGCCAAAGCCAGCACACATCTACAGATGGAGAATCAACTTGGCAGTTTTCTCCCATGATTAATCACTTGCTCTGTGCTTTACTTCTTAGCATCTGCCTGGCACTAACTATGGTTCTTGTTGCACATCTCCTTGCTGAATGTCATATTTTCTCCCTTGGAAGAGCATTATCCACTGCAGTATCTTTTCTGTGATAAGTTAATAAGTGAAAGCTTTTAAGTACATGTGATCAAGACTTTTCCAGTTTTCAAATCAGTCCTGTGGCTCTTTCTAAGTCCTTGTTAGTTTTTAAAGCTGTCTAGAAGCATCCAGTCATAGCTTCCTCAGTGCATGTGAGCTATCTATTAGCCATCTGCTTATGCCTCTTGGAACTGTATCAGAGCTCTTTACTCTGGCAGTGCCCTTGGGAATTGCAAAGTCATATTCTACTTCAAGATCACCATTTCTCAAGACTCATCTAACCTCCCTGTCCTTCAAGGTGTAATTTTAAAAACAAACTTCTGCATTTTTTTGGGTTCCATAGAATAACAATATATAGTTTACCAGTCATTGAATGACCTGCTCTTACCATTATTTCTCATCTCAGTCTTCCCTTTAAAATTAACACTAATATAGTAGCACTCGACTTCCAAAGAGATATTTCACAGTGACTCTTGTTTTTTGAAGAGCTAGTCATCTAGTTTAAACCCATATGTTATTGACATGTTGTATTGCTTCAGGTTCTTTAGTTAGATAAAAGGAGGTAGTTTCTTGTCCACATGATCAGGATAAACGTATATACCATTTTCAAATACAATTAAAATGTTATCATAAAAATAATTTTATTTTATTAGTGACCAATTATCTAAAAACCCAATGTTGACTACCATCAATTATGTCCCTAGTTTTAAATTCTTTTGAACTGAATCCTGCTTCATCTTTTCCATTATTTTTCTGCATATGGTGACACAATTTTACATTCACACAGTATCAACAATCTCAGGTATTCAGAAGCTTACAAGGAACCTTATATTTAAAAAATATTAATGCTGAGGCATTAGTCCAGAGACATCCTTAGAGGTGCAGACATCTTTAAAACATAAACTAATTTTTCAAATAAAGGGACAGAAAATACGTCTGCTATATTGTACTTGTTTCTTTACAAACACTCAGATTTATTGAATTCTCATATCTTCTCTGTCTCCTTACTAGTATTTTTGTCATTTCCTGTTTAAGGATAAGATACATATTTGTTTCTTCTTCTTGAACAGCTGTTTTCTTTTCCTGCTATTGCTTTGGATTCCTGTATTCCTGGTACATATCTTCAAATTTGACTGTGTTTTTTTCATTAAAAAAGCTATTTTTTCTGTGTCTTTATCTTCCTTTATTAATTTTCTCTATAAATGTTCACACTTCTCTGTTTAATATCACTCTTTCTGGACTATAATTTCTTCATGTAACACACAGAGGTTATATAGAAAAATGTACATGCTCTCACATCAGCCAGAGTTAATTGGTGTAATGAAAGGAAGTGACAATCCCTTTGTAGGACCAGCTGTGTGTCCTCCCAGCTGGGAGTAATTATCAGTGATGGGAAAAAAGGTATAGAGACAAGAAGCAACATTTCTCCTTTTCATCCACGTCCTTCACATACATTCCTCTGAGTCCAGGAGAGAACTTCCCAAGGTGTCAGATTCTGCTGGGGTTTTGAATTTTTCAGGTCCCTGTAGGCCTAGAGAAACTTCTCTTTCCTTCTTTATCAGAGGCTGGCATCTTTTTTGCCTGAATCTAATACAACTCTTGCTTGAGTTCTTGAGCTGAAATTTTCTGAACTCCAAAACCAAATCAAGTACTTAATTGCAGGTCATACCCTTTATAGCAACAGAGTTCAGAAGCCCGGCAGGACATTTCCATAAAAAGCCTGCAGTTTACTCACATGGATAAATTATCAACCTTTTCTTCATCTGTATGCAGCTGAAATCTAATCCAAGCCTCTCCGATTACATCCATTATACCAGGGAACTTTTCTTTTCCTTCTTAACTGGAAATCACAAAGTAATGATAGTTAAATTCTGTGTAAGCATCTTCTCTTAGGAACAATCAGTGTTTTCAAAGCATTTCACTACTTGTAGAACTATGAGAAAAGAATTCAAACATCTATAAATTTCCTATTGTTTTTGATTTGCTGCTTTTGTTGTTAAAAAGAATGGATGTTTTCCTCATGCAAGAGATGATTAGGACAATAATAATAATACATTTCATGATTTCTGCTTGTGAACATTGCCTTTTGTTCAAGATAAGAGTTCAAAAATCACCACATACTTCTGAATAAATATTCACTTTGTCTAGAGCTAATATACATATCTCTTTTATGACACCTGTCTACATACTGGTCAAATTTACTAAATTTGAGGATTGCAGATCACTGGAGAAATCTTGCCTAAAATGCAAAAGTGCAAAAATATTTGAAAAGAATCATAACTTGATGTCTTCACGTTACATAAAATTACATCTGGATAATATTTTATACTAGCTATATTCCAATAGTCTGACTCTGTGTGCATAACTTAGTGCTAGAATATGACTTATGTAGGCACACATCCAGCATAAATTACTCTTGACATTCACTACTGTTATTCAATCTCTGCCTGCCACATCTATCCTGGCTTCGAAAGGTTCTACTTTGAGGTTGCAAAAAAGTCAGAGATAGGCAGGACATAGCAAATTCAGAACATCACCAGAATGTCTAACCTAAGGACATGTCACAGCAGTGTGGAACACAGCTGAAATATCTATAATATAGAGTAAGAAAGCCTGCGTATATGCTCCCTAAATTTAGAAAACTGAAGGATCTCACTCAGAAACACACTTAAAACAATACAGATATAAGATCTTGCCTGTCTGTGACTGTTCAAGTGCTTCTCAAATAAATGTTCCTTTAATGCTGTCTCCAGTCTGATACTACAGGATGCAGGAATATTATAGTGCCTGTATTTAAATTTAGTAATGAAGAGTTTTTAAGTTGCTCTGCATTGACACTGGAAAACAATTACAGTTCCATTTAGTGAATTTCCTCCTTAGCTGGCATTACAATGGAGGATGGAAGCCTCAAGCTTTTTTGACATAGATGCCATAGCTTCAAATTTTTGTGACAGGCAGTCTTAGCATTTTACTAACAGTGACTGGATTTAGATATAAAATTCAGTGGGAATAACAGAGAGCTCCAGAGGAGACTTGCCTCTTGCTAAGAAAAACATTTTGTACAATAAAAGAAATATTTTATATAATAATAAAATTTCACAAAAAGACTTTGTGTGACATCAAACAATGGCTTCATTTTAGCAGTTCCATTAGCAACAAGTGAGTTAATTAATGTCTTTTTGAACACCCATAAGATGTTTAAGAGAGAGTGTCAGGTTGGAAAAGTCAGTAATATACTTGAACCAAAAGTACTGGGATGAGGCCTCTCATTCTGAAGCCCACTTAGACAACAGCCTTTCTGTGGAACTGAGGAGATGAGAGAAGTTCTAGCTCTGCTCTAAACTCCAAGCTCTGGGCACATTTCCTCCTAGTATGGCTTCCCTACTGATGACCTCTGTCAGTGCTTTAATTCACTGCCTTCTGCACCAGTTGAGGTAATTTTTGAGAGTGTTTAGAGAAAGAAATTTATCTCTACAACTATATTTTTTAAAAGAGCATTTATTTTTCTGATGTAGTGAATACAAGAAAATAAGATTAAGTATATATATATATATATTTGCTAATTACCAGAGTAAAAGAGCATCAATTCCCATGATTCAGTGCGTGAGAGTTTACAGAGGACTCAAAATGTCTTCACAGACTTTTTATATTGAAAATCTTTCAGCCATCCATCAGAAAGAAACTAATTTCTGTAGTTTCATCTCCCATCACCTAGGTCCTCACCTTTGATTTCAATTCCTTGTACTTCTATGCCTTATAAAAATTGTAAGTACCTCGGGGCACAAATAAGTCAGTTTAATTTGTCTATATAGCCCCATTCTTTCCTAAGGCATTGAATGAATAATATATGGTTATTTATAATGAAGGTATTTGCAAGTCAGAGGGCTTGACAGCAAGCCAGTGAATTGAAAAGCAAGCAAAGTTAAATAAACCTGTTCAACAAGGTGGTCTTAGTGGCCAAGATACACTTTTTGTTTATAAATACTTAGTATGAGAATGCTGTCCCTTGGCAAAGTACTTGCTCCAAAGATGGGGATGATGGCTGCACTGTCTGAGCTCACATGGAGCTTCCTGAATGCACTGTAGAGCACAACTACAAGGCTAACGAGAGCAGCAAGTGTATCCTTCAGAGCAATATCTAAGACTAAAATGGGTCACATTTAAGCACCAGAACTGGAAAGAAAACAGAAACAAGAGAATGGTAGCAAATATTTTTGTTTACTTCTTCTAGGAGAAATTGAGGATTAGAAGGGACATTAAAGATCATCTAGTTCAAAGACCCTCCCATGGGACAGTTTCCACTACTCCAGGTTGCTCAGAGCCCCATCCAATCTGGCCTTGAACACTTCTAGGGTTGGGGCATCCTCAGCTTCTCAGGCCAACCGCTTCCACTGCCTCACCACCCTCACAGTAAAGAATTTTTTCCTAGTATCTAATCTACTCTTTCAGTCTAAAACCACTCCCCCTTGTCCTGTCACTACACATCCTTGTAAATAGTCTCCCTCCATCTTTCTTGTAGGCTCCCTTCAGATGCTGGAAGGCTGCAATTAAGTCACCCTGAAGCCTTCCTTCTTCCAGGCTGAACAATCCAAATTCTCTTTTTTCCTCATAAGAGACATGCTCTATCCCTCTAACCAACTTGGTGGCTTCCTCTGGACTCACTCCAACAGGTTGATGTCCTTTCTGTGTTGTTGGCCCCAGAGCTGGATGCAGCACTCCACGTGGGGAGTAGAGGGGAAGAATCCCCTCCCTTGTCCTGCTGGCCACGCTGCTTTGGATGCAGCCCAGGACAACGTTGGCTTTCTGGGCTGCAAGTCCACATGTCCAACCTCTTGTCCACCAGCACCTCCAGTCCTTCTTGGCAGGGCTGCTCTCTATCTGTTGATCCCCCAACCTGTAACGTTTACACCGGTAATGTGATGCATATTAAACACTCCTCAAGCATTTATTTATCAAACTTAATCTGCTAAAATACATTTACTCAGAAGTGTATCAAGGTTAACATGCTTCTTTCAGACTTTCTTCCTGTTCTTCTGTCTGTATTTCACCGGATAGCTTTTGTTTTAAAGCATGACACGACAAAGTTGCCATCTTTCCGTTGAAAAAGAACTAGATTTGTTGCAAAGGCCCTATGTACAGTGCATGCTCAAAAGCTCCCATGTATCCAGAAAGCATGTCCCATAGAACTGATGAGCCATGGGAAGAGGCCATTTGTCCTGGATTTTCGGACACCAAATAGCCTAGTCAGACCCATAAATTTTGATTTTAAGTTCTTTAGGGCAAAAATCTGTCATTTTAATTTGTTGAGAAACCACCATTCTTTCCTAAGGCAAGGTGTGAATAATACATGACAATTTAAAAAGGAGCTGTTTGCTACTGTTACTGCTCCTGCAAAACCTCTAGATTCCCAGGCAAATGACCAAAGTATTCTTAATGCACTCAGGCTATATTTTTAGGTGCAAGAAGACAACATATACTTTAAAATCTAAGCTTAGTACAAGCTACATAATCAGTGTTATCAACTAAAAATTCAGTCTCAGGTTATTTGCTACTC
This sequence comes from Atrichornis clamosus, assembly GCA_013400975.1. Taxonomy (NCBI): domain Eukaryota; kingdom Metazoa; phylum Chordata; class Aves; order Passeriformes; family Menuridae; genus Atrichornis; species Atrichornis clamosus. The sequence goes on along the minus strand of WBMZ01014274.1, from coordinate 106,705 downwards.
TATTTAAAGTTATGGCTTGTACAGGCAGAGTTGCAGTTTTTCCTTTATTTTCTTATAAAGTGCCTAAATTCTGTAGAAAGCAAGGTGTCATATATCTAAGTGTTTTCACAGATTCATAATTAATCTTCCTAGTTGCAAAGAAAAACCTGAAAAAACAACTTCAAAAAAACCTCAAAGAAACTAAAAAAACTGGGGGGAAAAAAGGGACAAAATATCCCCAACCCTCTAAAAAACAAAAACCCAACCCTGAAAACAGGAAGTATATTACATTAATCAATTTAAAAAATAGAACAGTGTATGGGTTTCTTAAATTTCAATATTCATATTTCTTCAGAAACCATTACCACATTATGTGAAGGTACACTGCCAAATAAAGGCATTAATGTGGCATGTCATAGAAATTTTCTTAATGCACCTATAATAATGCTGTAACTTGTAAGTATGGGTAAAAATATGTTAGCAAACAAGAGGTATCTATGGGTCTGTATACATGTGTTTCTTCTAGAACATTGCTGTTTCTGTAACGTGAGCAATTAATTATTATTACTGTTTTTATTGATGTAGTTATTGCTGTGATGATGGTGTTAATGATTAATTAATCATTATTAATTATATGGACATAATGTGAAATTGCAGAACAAGGAGTACTGCATATTGAAATATATAAATAGATAAAATTGGAATGTAAAAATAGACACAAACAGACCCAAGAGTGAGTAGAAAGAAATCATCACCATTGCTATCATTCTCCTCCTGGCAAAGAGGAGGAAGAATCCCCAGCAATTAACCTAGTTCTCCCGATGAAGAGCTTTAAATACCTATTGCTCATCACGAAACTTTCCTTTCTTTTTGTTGAGGAGCAAAGGAAGAATAATTATTAGGAAGTTTTTGTACATTAATTTTACCTGTACTGCTACATTCATGACCATAGTACTGGGATAATTTGGATTGTGTGTGCTAATACCACTGCACTTAGATTAACAATAATTTTTTTACTAACAATTAAAGCTTTAATTTAAATTACGACTTCATATAAACAGTGTGTTTCTTTTGCCCAAATAAATTGCACAGGTGTCTGTATTGATTGTTAAATATGGTTGCACCAATATTGCCATTACCTCTGTTTCTGACCAGTACCTAACTGTTCATATTATTCATTACAACCACCATAATATCTTGGATGTTTTGTGCAATGGCTGGGGTTGTTAACAACATTCTGAAATCTGGAAGTATCAGTATTTCTATGAAACACATTAGTATGAAATATTAGGATCCAGTTCATGAAGAGGCTTCTTTATTTACCTTTCTTTTAGAAGTGGGCTGTGAGACATCCATTTTCTGCATGCTCAGATCCAAACTTTTGTAAACCTGCCATCTAATCACTAAAAGATAGTAAACCCATTGTTCCAAGACAAGTGAAAAGAAACAGTTGTGCTTCATTTACTTAAGACAGTTCTCCAGAAGCCACAAAAGACAGAGTTTTTAGAGGAAAGGACATGTCCTTTAACCTTCATGGTTAAAAAGCTGAAGTATCTCCAGTTACACCTTCATGCAGTCTGTACTCTTGTCCTGGTTTTAGCTGGGATAGAGTTCACTTTCTTTCTATTAACTGCTGTACAGGGCTGTATTTTTTGGATTTTGTTGTTGCTAATTAGTGCTTACCCTTGGTCAAGAGCTTTTTGGTTTCCCATGCTCTGACGAAAATAGGTGCACAAGAAACTGGGTGGGAGCGTGCCTCGTACGGGTGACCCAAACAGGCCAAAAGGATATTCCATACCAGAAAGCATCATGCCCAGTATAAAACTGGGGGCAGCTGGCTGTGAGTGGTTGATTGCTGCTGAAGAACAGGCTGGACATCAGTCAGCAAGCAGTACGCAATTGCATTTTGCATCAGCTGCCTTTCTTGGGCTTTATTTCTCTCTCTCTTTTTATTCCCTTCCTTTTTATTATACTTATTTTTATTATTATATTTTACTTGATTTCAATTATTAAACTGTTCTTAACCCACAGGTTTGGGGTTTTTTTTAATCTGATTCCCCTCCACCTCTCACAGAGGGGGGCAATGAGTGAGCGACTGCGTAGTACTTAGTTGCCAGCTGGTGTTAAATCACTATGGCCAAAAGCACTCAGAATATCAGTGATCTGAAACAAACAGGTTATAAGAACAGAGGATTGAAAAGCAAGCCTACTTTTAGGTAAGATGTTAAGTTTGGAAAGGGTATAGAAACTGTATGTTGCTATTCTGCCTTTGTACTATTTTGTACAAGACAGCACATACGAAGGTCTTTTTTGAAGCTGCAGTTGACAGCAGCAGGAAAACACGAGGAGCAAGGTAAAATGTAACAACCTGTTAAAAAAAGTTCAAATCACCCTGGCTAGGTTAAATAATGGAGCCTCTGAACTGGACCAAAAAGCAGTTTGCAAGTGATGGCACACAGGTCTGCCCACTGCCACAGCTCACTGTCACAGCTAGCAAAACAGGGAAAGGGAAAGTGATGTGGAAAATAAACCTGCACAAGCTGGATAACACCACTAGGCTGAGAACCAAGTTAGCAGACTGTTACCAAAGCCACTGCCAGGAGAATGCTTTAATATCATTCCTAGTGATAAATTTCTGAGATAAGTTAACAAACTCCTCTCCTTAATAATGTGAATCCTTGCTTCATGTGAAGATTCAGAAATTGTGACTGGACAAATAAGACAAATATCTAAGGTATGTGCTCAGTATTTCTGGGCAGACACTTGAGGGTTGTTACTTGTTTGCCAACCACAGACCTTGTTAATAGCAAACTGGTTGCAGTTTGAGGGTATTCCATCATGCTGATACAGAAGTTTATATTTCAATTTCACAATTGGGCTGTAGCAGTATATTATTTTAACATTCTTATTAAAATTCTGCATTTTCACACATATATACACCTAGATGGAAAGTTCTGCTTTTTTACTTAGGTTTTCTACGCCCAGAGGTGAATATTTTAAATTTATTTTCATTTTGGTAAATGTGAGTAAAATCAGCTCGTTTCGTTTACCAAGGCAAGGATTAAAAAATGTTCAGTGTAAAGGAGTTCGATGTTCAATGTATGCAGGAAGCATCTGAACTTGAAAAGCTGAAACAAGTTGATACAGAGGATTAGTCTCCAGGCCAACACGCAAAAATGAAATATTCACACAATAAGAGTAAAAATCTATTTAAATCAATTATGCAATGTGTTACTTTGTTATTTGTAGCAAATTCATTTATTAATTCTGACTTTTCCAATTAGCTTATTATTGCTTTGCTCTTTATTTGTATTCAGAATCACATGTATGACACTGATCTTGTATGGCAGTGCAGGTCTGCTGGGTGCATTCTTTCATTGAAGTATTTTCTACTTATTGCCATGGTAAAGGATGTTCCTAAGTAAACCACGAGTTCCAGCAGTGGAGTTAGTGTTCTAACTTTAATTATTATCTTTCCTCCTTGAGAAGAGCAAACCTGATATTTGGAAGGCTTTGCATCCCTTAGAGCATGTTGGCACTTACTTCTGGGCACAAGCATGGCCTTTCATCATAAGTAGAATTATTAGATTCCAGCACACCACTGCGGGCTTAGGAAATTGTACAAATTTAAAGAAATATTTGATAGTGCAGGAGGAAAATTAGCTTCTTATTCAAATGGGAAAGTAAGGATTTAAAAGGCAGAATTCTCACCATCTTCCCCAAACACAGAATTAAAATGTAGAGCAGAGCAGTGGCATCTGAAATACTGAGATTCTTTTGTAGTCATTGGAGCACAGAAGTTTGACATATAAAGTTCAAACAGAAGAATAACTGACAGACAGACAGAGAGCACCCTGTTCAACAACAGCTTGTGCAAGGACGTGGCCAATGACACATGACATGTTTGTGGCCTACAGAAATCTGAGCTCCTGCAGCTTAGCCAAAGGACTTTTCTTCTACCTACTCTCCTAAGCACTGGCTCCTTCTCCAGCTTTATAATACATCCACACAGGCTGCCATTTCTTCCCCGTGACATTTATACTAGCCATGGCCTTAGGCAGGTGGACCTTTCCATCACTAAGAAGAGGATATTTTCACCTTCTGTTCTATTTCATTACACTTTCCATTTCTCTGAAACAGATTGGCCTCTGAAGGTTTGCTGCAGGTAGTGGTCTCTAAGCAGAGGTCTTGTGCATACTGGGTTGTTTATGCCATATGTTGGATGTAAGGTTACCATTCTTAAAAATTTTATCTATGAATATGTCTACACACAGAAAGTTTCTGCCTGCAATGTACACTTTATCCCTAACATGTAACTCAAATCTATCTTTTTATCTTTTACAGGACTGAGTGAACAAACTTACTTCGGCAAAAAGCCAAGAGTTATGAGATAAACTGAACTGTCCAACAGGTGTCCATTTAGAGCGATAAACAATGAAACAAGTCTATGCTTGTGTCAACATTTCAAAGAAAGTTTTAGATGCTATTAAAAATCATCTCACCATTTTTTCCAAAACTGTTCTGCCTCACAATCATCTGTTAATTCAGTCTTGAGTGTCTCCATTTCATTTACATAACACAGGCCTTGTCACAGTGTGAAGTTACCTAAAATAGTTATTGTGTCTCTGGGCAAAAAAAAAAAGCCAGACAGTAGCAGAAAGAAAAGACTGTAAGCATTTAAATCTCCTGCTGAGGTAGAGATTATATGTCTGGCTTCCTAAATATCCAGAGTGAGACTAGACTAAAGCAGTGGTGTTTTGACACCTTCCTAATTTTTCTTCATGCCTTCCAATTTACCTGTGTGATATCAATGCAGGGTTTACCCCAGTGGGTTTAGTTGCACTCATTGTCACCTTTCTTGGTGGAAGTAAACTGAAGCAGTCACATTCTTTACTCTATATCTGACTTAATGAGTCTTCCAATGTTGTGTAGCAAGTGTTTTCAGAAGAGGATTTTAATTCTAAATGCTTTGATTTCATGTTACTCATTCAAGGGTCTGCAGGCAGATGCATGAAATTCAGCCTGCCTATAATTCTATAACTATATACTACACATACAAAAAATAAAAAGGTTATTAATACTTTAGATAAAGTTGGCATTAGTCATTCTCTTTTCCCAGAAGGAATGTATGTCTTGCCTTTTTCACAAAAGTATTGCAAGACTTAATTAATTAACGTTTGTCAAATGTTGTGAGTTCCCTGCATTTTCAGGTGTCCTGCTACTCCACTTCTTTTAGCAATTCAGTATTTCCATAAGCTGTATCTCCTGCCAATTGACAGTAGATCAGCAGAAAAAAGAGCTGTGGCAGTTACAGAACCTGTATTGGGAAAGTTGGAACAACAAAACCTATTGCAGTAATTAGTCCAGAGAGAGGTCTAGGAAGGGAAAGAAGACTAAACTGAGGATGATACAAAAGTTAGGCTCATCCTCTATCCTCTTTTACTCTACAGATGGACTTTTTCTCTATCACTTTTCTCCTCTTGCTTGCAAGTTTTCCCTGAGATTTACTGGGACATTTTAATCCCTTTTCTTCCACCTACTGGCTCAGAATGCAGTCAGGGTCCCTTTTGGGAAGTTAAGTAGCATGCTATCAGTTAGACTCACTGGCATTTAAATCTCAACTTTGCCACTTACTTGCAGGAAGGGCTGTTTTTCTTTCCTAGGTCATATTCATCCAGGCCAAGTCCAAAGCTCATTGAAGTAATTGACAATCTATCCCTTGATTACAGAGGATTAGGCCTCTGTGCACTCTGTGGTGTTGCTAAAATTAATTCAGTAGTGTCTGTAGAACCCTCTGGAAAAAAACCAGAAATAAAATGCTACCCAAGGAGAAACTGGCATTACTATTTCCTGGAGAGCTGATTGCAGATTTGGTTTTTTTGTCACCAAACTAAGCATGCAACTGCAATGCCAGTGCAGAGCACTGTGCCAGTCCCAAGGCCATGGAGGAAGAGCTGTAATCTCCTTTCAATTAACAGAATTTACAATTTGTTTCATCAAAAGTACCTTGACAAATGCTTTACTGTTTATGGACCACTGATTACATGTCCCAGAGTAGACAAGACAGGTAGTAAGACAGGGCTTACCTCTCAGCACATACTAATGAGGCTGTTCTGCCTGCAGCTCCCTGTGGCCAGATGTTGTACTTGAATGGAGTCCCACTGGGATTCTTTGTGGGTCCAGTCACAAACAGTAAGCTGCAAAATCATAGTTTAACCGTCATCATTGCTGGAGAAAGCCAGGAGTGAATATCAAAATTAAATGATACCTTAGTTTGTTGATGAGGAAGGATTCCACATCCCACTCTAGCTTTTGCCTAAACTCTAAGCATTTAACATTTTAGGTACAAGTACATGGTAAGGTGTGTTCAACTACATCGAAAAGCACTTCCAAAAGGCTACTGAGACTGCAAAATTTCAGAGGCCATGCCCACATACTTGTGGCATCATCAGGCAGCCTGGCAGGGCCTCAGATATCTTAGCCAATAGACTTCATTTATACAGAAGCAATGTTGCCTCTCCCTGCAAAACAGCCATGAGCACTGCATTAAACTGCTGCCAGTCCTTGAAACATCTTAAAGGCTGTCAGGAAGCAGACTGGCAAGGGCTGTTACCTGTCCATTTGCCCAGGAAAGTGAGCAGCAGGGGCTCCCCTGCAGGTTTGGACTTGTCCAGAAAAAGGACAAGTGATCGTCACCTCCTCTAAATGCTTCAAACATTATAGCATGGATTACTTGGTCTCAGCAGACTTCAAAAAGCCTTTGTCATCCATCAGAAGTGGCTTCGTCCTTCCCTACGTGCCAAGCAGTGCCGTTGTTTTGTAACGAACAACTTCCATCAGAGCGCACAATTTCTCATCCTGTCTGACTCTGCTGATCATTCTCGTAATTAAGTCTCTTTTGATTCTCTTTGGCAGCACACCATCTGCACAAGAAGGCACACCTGGAAAGCAGTTTTCCTCTGGTTTTTCTATCCTTGATTAAACTCTGTTTTAAAGCAGAGAATCTTAATCAAAAGAATTGCCTGAGTGGAGGTATCTGTGCCTGTCTCACTTTTGTCACAGATTCCCTCTGAAGACTGCAGGATGTGGATTTGCATAACAATTTCCAAAAAGGTGTCCACCGTAGAGGGGTAATATTTTCAGAGGATTTTGCTTTTAAGAGAAAAATCCAATGGTATGAAGTGTAGAGGAAAATAACAGCGTACCATAGACATTTAATTGGTTCCAGTATTAATTATTATAAATTCCTATAGAATCTATTAGGAAAAATATTTATTATTCGTAGTATTATTTTATGACTCACAAGAATCTCATTCCTGAGCGAGTTCAAGAAAATGTGAAAGAATATATTCATCTTTTAATGAAAAACAAATGTAAAATGACGCTACCCCCATAATTTTAGGAACCTGAGGCCAGGTTGGTGCTGCACCTCATACGAGGCACAAAGTAGCTAGGCAACATGAGAAAAAAAGAGGGAGAGAGATCTTTCATTCTGCTGTATTTGACAGCAGAAATGGGGGGGTGAGTGCAGATCAACAAAACTTTTATTTTGTTTATTCTGTGTTTAATCAAATGCCAAATGGACTCAGCTGTATGTATGAAAACACACGTGTATATTCCAAACAGGTTCCAGCGCCTACCTCCTTTCTATTCCTGAACAAAACTACACTTCATTGCCAGCCTAAAAATCAAGCCTCATGCTGGTGCTCCTAGCTTATTACAGGTCTCTAATGGCTTCTGGTAGAGTGTAACAAAGCTCTGAGTTCCTGTACCTGTTAACAAAATGACAAGCTTCTTCCTGCCTCTGATCTCCCATCATGACCTCTGCACCATGTAGAAAAGACAAGAAACTTTATCTTTTTCATGCAAAAACTTTTTCCCTGGTCATTTATCGTACTCAAAAGCAACTAGATAGAAAGGATGAGACAGGAGCCAACAGGTATAAAAATAAAAACTGGAAAAAAACACCCACCAATTTCTGAAGTGAAAAAATTGCATAGGAAAAGGTGTTTTCTAAGTTTGCAAATAGTTGGTGCCAAGTTTGAGCTGCTTAACAGCAGTGACACAGTTTTAAAAAGCAACAATAAAAAAGCACTTAGTTTACTAAATAATACACTTTTTTACCCTCAATGAAAGGCTGCTTCTTATCACACACATTTCAAGGCAAGCCATCATAATAGCACTAATTTCAAATCCTGCTGCTGTAATGTTTAGTGCATGGGATACAAATTACAATGGATTCAAAACAGTTAGTGGTACATTTCATAGAAGAATAATAATGAAATGTCAATTTATTAGCTTCTGAAATATGTGTGTGAATTTTTATATAATGTCTGCTAAGAACTGGCAAGAGTCTGTAACACTGATAGCTGCGGCTGGGCAAAGCTTGGAAATAAGTAAGTGCCTGAAAGACTTGTCACATTCTCAGTGGGAGTTATGCTATTTACATGGCTTGTAGTACACATTTATAGTAGTGTGGGTTGCTCTTTATTTCTCTCACTTTACATCGTTTCACTGCAGTTATCTGATCATCCAGCAAATATGTTTCAACTGAAGCTTCCTTGACCTGATTTATATCTTAGAAAATGCACCTGAAACAAGAACAACTGAATGCTCAACTCACAATTTTACCTCTGACACAATTCTTTTCTTCACCTCTTCCTGGCCAAATCTCAATACATTATTTCCTTGCAAACTCACAAAAACACAATGACATGCTCACTAATAAATGGCTTTATCAAGTGGCTTATTCCTCTGAAGAGAAGGAAGTAACTACAGATCAGAATGATGTGCTTACTAATAAATTGATTATTCTAGTATCTTACTTCTGTAGACAAAAGAAAGTAAACACAGATCCACCGCTTTCGCAATGCTGACTTGCACTATTCCTTTTGCCAGGACCAACACTAGCTGACTAAGTTTTGCAATGTATCTGTGCTTCACTTCCACCAAAATCATCACACTGACAATTCTAGTACGGCATCTTCTAAAACTGCTATGAAACTGGGTGGTACTCAAAAGACCAATTCCTTTTCCATGGTATCACTCTTGTGCAAACAACTGTGCTAAGGTGTCAGGAAAAAAATGTGGCAGGGGCATTTATTTTACCAAAACGTAGTGGAAAATGTTTCATATGCCTATGGCATTTGCAAACCTTTCACAGAAAATTGTTTAAGGACTTGAAGTAAGCTATATAAAGACAGTCTCTTCATTTGGTTTACTTACTATAACAGGAATGCTTATAAATAGTTATCTGGAGTTTTTTGTTTCCATACGTTGCTAACTAGCAACTGTGAAAATCATCTTGTATAAATCAGGTTTTATATAGGGTACATTATTTAAACATAAATTACAGAGCAAACACCAGTTTCTGGAACGCCATTCATGAAAACATGTTGCTAAAAAGGCCATCTCCTGAGAGTTGTTCCCCCCAGCAGAAGGCTTCAACCAACATGGGACACATAACTAAAAGTATGTTTCTACCTGTAATTTAGCAGTATTAACTTCATAACAGAGGAAAGGGATCTAGAAATTACATTTTCAAAGTTCTAGATAACAAGTCAATTCAAATTCCATGTGCCCAGTTCTAGATAACAAGTCTGTTCACTCTCATGTAGTCATCAAGTTCTCAACTCAGTTGCTGAGTTCATTGTGCTGTCTGACATGTCCTAAGATATCAGAGAGATCCAAGTGGGGATAGCAGATGTAAGGAGAAAGAAATGTTTCTGACAGATTGGGGCCCACCATGAGGTCAGAGTGTGTTGAGCTCTCCCATACACTGTTCTCGGTATATCATTAGTTTGTGGAATAGATTCAGAGAAGAGAAGACACACAGCAATGTGTTCACCTGCACAATAATGCGTTTGAAACTAACGGGAGTAAAGACTTGTAATTGATTCCCACAAAAAAACACATGAGTGTCAGAGGAAGTAGTTCAACAACATAGTTTTACTTGATAATTCACTGGACATTATTTTCCTCTAATTAACTTCTTTTGTTTTCACAGCATATTAGTTCGCAACTTGACATTTGCTGCATGAACACTCGATTCGGACTTAAGAAGACAGCTTAACAAGGGCAAGAGATATGCAAAATTAAGGCTATTTATATCATCACTGGCAAAAACACTTAGATGCTCAAAAGACTGTTAAAACTGATATGAATCTCAAAACTTTTTAATGCTACAATCAAAAATATGGCTAGAGCCTTGCTTCCTTAAAGAAGCATAACTTACTTAAGTAATACAAGACCTGAAAAAAACCAGTGAATAAAGATGCTGTTGGCAGGAGAAAGAAGAAAGGGCAGAAAATAAATAATTATTTCACTCACCAAACTTATTTTCAAATCTGGGGGAAGCTGAGCTTTTGGGGCTGACACAGATGCAAGCAGGAATCTGTGGAGCTAAAGCTACTGACTTTACATAATTGTGATCTAAACAGATGAACCTTGAGAAACCAAGTTTTCTTTCTTTTTAATCCCCTGGGAAAAAAAAAAAAAAAGGAAAAAAACACATTAAAAAGGCAGTGTTTTTTGCATCAGACTTTGTGAGATTTTTGTTACAAACTTTAAAGGATATGCTAAGAATGGAGAAGAGATGGTGTTTGAGTTTCACTATCTAAACCAGCATAACACAGAAGGGGATTTTAACTTTTGAAAGACAGTCTGATAATTGGTCAACAAAAATTATATTTTTGTAAAAAAATTGTGGGTTTTTCCCCAAGGAACCTCATTTCTGTTGAAGAAAAGTGTCTTGTTCAACACAGTCTAATTAAACAAAGCAATCAGTCTCTAGTAGAATAAGTTTTTAAGGGAAAATAAACTTCTAATTTAAATTTGAGCTTTACTATCTTCAGTGGGGAAATGCCCAGTCATTTCTCTATTCTGTCCCTCAATGGGTGTCCCTCGATAACCTTGTAACAGTACCAATTGGAATTACATGAGTGGTGTTCATCTTGGTCTCCTGAAGAGAGAGTTCATCAACGCTGTATCGCATTGCACATGAGATTGCTAGGTTGTTCCACTGTTATTCCCTGATACCTTCTGAACTCACTGATGAACTTCAAGCAATTTTGTCAAAAATTGTCACCAAATGAAAGTTTTAGTAATCAGTTTTATAAAAAAACAGGTAAGAAGATACACATGAAACACTTTTCATGAAGTCCCAGTCAAAAATGAAACTTCAAGGAAGAGTTACACCTTTTTATAAGAGGAGATGAGATGGGAAGAGAAAGCTGCATGGAGACCTCATAGCAGCCTTCCTGTATCTTAACAGGGCCTACAAAAAAGCTGGAGAGGGACTCTTCATCAGGGACTGTAGTGATAGGACAAGCAGGAATGAGTTCAAACTGTAAAAGGGGAAATGTAGGTTAGATATATGGAAGAAATTCTTTACTGTGAGGGTGGTGAGACACTGGAACAGGTTGCCTTGGGAGGCTGTGGATGCCCCATCCCTGACAGTGTTCAAGTCCAGGTTAGATGGGGCTCTGAGCAACTTGGTCTAGTGGGAGGTGCCCCTGGCATAGCAGGGGGTTGGAATTAGATGATCTTCAAGGTCCCTTCCTACCCAAGCCAACCCATTCTATGATTCTATGATTAAGCAACAAAGACACCTGTGACAGCAGGTAGTATTTCTCAGCTGGAGCAAAGAAATTGAGCTGGTGACCAGAGAGCTACAATACACAGGTATTGTAGGTATGTGGCATTTGAGATTTGGTCTTGTGAATGGAGCTCCTATTAGAAGTTGTTTCATCCAAAACAAATCAGGTTCACAGACTCTACAATGCAAACCAATATGTGGTAAGTGGGGATAATATGAGATTAGCTTCAGAAGCTCCTGATCCTACTGTTGCCTTCCTCCCACTTTTGGGTGACAAAATAGGAGCCGGAGGCAAATTTTATAAAGGTAGGGAAAAAGCCAAAGCTTTATTCAGGAACAAAAGCCCAGTGTACGAAGAGGTTTTGGGTAAGGGGTAAGGGTGTGGTTAAGAAGAATAGAATAAGAACAGGAAAAAAGTAGAATAAAAGGAATAAGATGAAAAAGATGGCATCTCTCTATCCCATAGTTCTATATATATCCTGTTCTAACAAAAAACATAGTTTACAAAGATTCTCTAATTAAGGCACCAAATGTTTGTCTTNTGTCACTCTGCGATAACATGTTCTAACGTTCTCAGCCCTGGAATGTTGTAGGGGTAGTTAGCTCTATTTTGTCTAGGATATAGGGTATTACTAATCAGGATTACAATGAAACAGTTCAGGAATTCTAACCTAGACTAGGCAAAAGGCAAAAAGCAAAAAAGCAAAAAAGCCTGTCGGCATCACTACAGTGCACCCTGCTGTGAACCCAATCACACACACAGCCCAGAGGAAACACGTCCTACTAAGTCTGCTGCTGTTTGCTCTATTGCAGCAAACGACACTACAAGTGATTCTCTCCTTCCAACATTTCTTGCTAAACATATTGGGATGAACTGAAATTCATCGACCGTGGAAGGACTAAGGTGCCAGTGGGAACTCACCAGAGAGTTAGCTTGCTCCTTCTACATGAAATCAGATTATCAGGCAAGGATAATAAGAAATTAACAGTATGACACAGGGCACCACCAAGAGATATACAGACATAGGAATGCTAATCCTGCCATGCTTTTTCCTCCAAATGAAGTGGCAGATAACAAGGGCAGAAAAAGAAAAATGAACATATTATACCCAAAGCAGGATCATTAGTAAGACAAATTAAAGGAGGAAAGGATTGGATATTCAGATAAATACTGATAATTGTGAAAAATTATCCCAAAGCTATGAACATTTAGAAGACTGATGTCAATATAAAGCAACATCAGACTTTTCAGAAGAAGACTATTACCATTAATAAGCTGCACTGGTGGCAGTCAAATCAAGAGCTTTTTTAACTTTTTCCTATTGATGTGACACAGATGGGTGACCGACCCATAAGCCTATGACTCTGTCCTTGAAAACACACTCTGGCCTCACCCTTATATAGAGGTGAAAAAGTGAAAAATTGGTGATTCTATTGCACTTTTCTTGCTCTGAGGTACTGATCCAGTACCAAATATGTTCTAAAATATAATCCTCAGACTTTTAAAAAGGTTAATCTTAATGGTAGTGGCCATTTAATTGGCCTAACTTGCCTGCTGTGTCCACTGTCCTTCTCATAGAAGACATGAGAACTAACTATGCCCTGCAGTCAAATGGTTAAAGATATAAAATAATTTCCAGCAAATACCCATTTATACTGAAGAGAAAATGAGAGAAAAGCTAGGGAGACAGACTGACAGCTCAAAGGCTCATCAGAGAATGAACTTTTAGCATATGGCAAGAAGCTGAAGGAGGCCGTGAGGTAAAATAGTAAAGATGGCTATCAGTTTGGGGGCTGCTTTAACATATTTTGTTGTTGTCACTGTTATTTCCTACAGTAAATAGAAGCTGGTGTTTTCTTCTTGGCAGATTTCACCTTCATTGGTAATTCAATGTAAGTAACACTATAAAGCCATAATTTGAAACAAAGCCAATATGCATTAATGGTTTAAACATCAAAAAAGATCATTAATAACCTAAGTAATCCTTGAATTAATGAGCTGGAGTCTGCAGACACTTTTTGTTGTTTCTTGTCCTCTTCCTTAATGTTGAATTGTTGGACAAGAAAGACTTGTTTTCTAAGTGCAAATGACATCAAATGACTTTATCATGCTTCACCCTCCCCTGTGTAGTTGAAGCTAATGTCTTCTATATTCTGCTTGTATTTGATCACAAAAAATTGCACAAGAGCTGAAAAGACCATCTAAATATACATTTAGGGTTAAAATGCTTAATTATAATCTAATTGTAATTAAAATGGATTAAAAGCAAAAAAATGTAGTTAAAATATTTTGAAACAACTGGTAGTAAGGTTTTCAGTATGAAGGATAACAATTCCAGCTAAATTTCAGTAATTATATAGTTTGTGTAACAGCATCCTTCAAACTATCCTGTAACAAGACAGTGGGGTAGCAGGAATAATTAATATGTTACTTTAAAATTCAGGTTGCATCAGATGGTGATTTCATCACAGATATGAGAAGATAAGAGTCACATTCTAGTTACAGAATAATTATACTTCAGATAACATACACCTATGAAAGGGTTATCACTGAAAATATTGTCAATGCTGACACCCCACTATTTTGTAGGCAGGTCTCAGTTTTGCTATTTGTCTTCCAGAAAAAACATATTTTTTGTGCAATGTGGAAAAAAAAAAAGGAAGGGCTATCTTTTTTTATTTATTATCTATCAAGAAACAAATATGAGTAATGTAAAGGAATGTAACAAATTAGTTTTATTTTGTTAATTTGATTAAAATTAAGGTTTTCTCCCTTGCCTTCAGAGAAATTCAGAAGTGTTCACTGCAACTGCTTGGAAAGGGAAAGTATTTTTCCTTCACTGCAGCAGCTGCCACCTTTTCAGTCTAACAGTGAAACCAGCACTGAAACTGCAGATTTGATACCTTGAGACTACTGAATGGACAGAGTAAACTGACTCAATACGGTTTATTAGCAACAGTGAAGCAGCACAGTAAGCGTTCATTCTATTCAGCACAGTGATAAGTTTTTACATTTATTTGGTGGACATATTATACACATCTCTAATTTACAGTGGATTTTCTGCAGTGACTACAAATGCTTTTGTGGGAAATTCCAGCTACTTGAACAAGGATGAAATACAAAGAATATAACATCAGGTCAGGAAGACTGTAACATTTATCCATTTGGGGTTCAGACTGAAGTGAGTAATCTGACATGATGAAATTTTTACTGTGGCTTTTTTTTTTTCTGTGTGACAAGCGGTATGCAGAAATATTAGCAGGATATTGGCAATTTATCTCAGTATTCAGGAGAGCGGCTGGTCCCTTCTATGCTCATTAAAATTTGACTTTAGTGGGGTTACAATGTTTTATTCCGACTGATGATACAGTCCTTTAGACTTTAACTATTGTTATAGATGTAAATTTGCAAGTTAGAAACTGCCAGTGCTGGTTGGCTGGACATGGATTGGTGGCATTTCTTAACACATCATGGATTTTTGACAAGTCCTTTATTTTTTTCTTAAAATAAAAGAAGAGTTTGATGTTTTCCTTAGGGCTTGTTTAATGCTGTTATACTGATTGCAGCTCAGTAAACAAAGATGGAAAAAAGGACAAGGTGAGCACTGGCTGTGCTGTGACACAGTATGGCAAAAGCAGTTTCTGTTTATATCTTTCTACAGACTGGAGATGATCACAAAACTGCCATTCTATCCTTTCATCTGCCTCACTGTCTCCCAAACACTGCAAGATTAATATTTTGGAGTTGTTGAAAATTTTTATATTTTCTTGTTCTACCTTTATAAAATTATAAAATTCCCAACCAAATTTTCAGTTTTCAGGATATGAAATCCAATAACGTTTAGACACACCTGAAAATTACTACAGAGATGGCTTTCTTTCTTCTCCATTTGAATCAAAATATAAACCCACTCTGCAATATATTTACACATGACCGTACTGTGATCTGTGTTCATGTATGTGTGAATATATATATATGTATGCATAGAAAACATCTGACTATCTCCGATATGAACATGATGGTAAATAACATACCAACACAGCTGAAAGCAAACAGTAGGAAAAATCATGTTGCATTATGTATCTGGATTCATAATCATAAATCCACAGAAAAAAAACATAGAATCATTCAGTTGGAATAAACTTCATAAGGTCACCTGGTCCAGCCCTTCCACTCAAAGTGTGGAAGTTAGATGAAACTTCAAAAATTAGATGAGATTGGTCCAAGTTACATTCTCTTAACATCATGTATTGGAATACAAAAATAAACATAGAAAACTTAAAGAAGTCACCTACACCAACCCCTTGTTCTGAGGGAACATTAGCTCTACCACTTCAGACCCATGCTTCTCACATGTTTATGGAGAATGCCTATAAAAAGAGTTCTGTTACTTGTCCACTTTCTTTCAGTACTTGACTGTTCAAACACTTAGATTGAAAGAAAATTTTATTACTCAAAATTAATAGTTTATAGCTCTATTACCTTATTCTTGTACTTCATTAACTACTTAGTTATATTATTTTCAGTAGGGATACAAAACCTGCCTCTTCAGGCTATTTACAAGTGTAGCTGGATGTGTTAAAATAATGGTTACTGGAAAATCCAGATTCAGAAATACCAGAAATAATGCTATTTTGTGAATGCAGAAATTGATTTTGCTGACTTAAGCCATCTACATTTTCATTACAACTTGCAATACTCAACAAAGCTGTCAGTTGGCCATTGACCCAAGAATTTCAGAAAGGAGCACCTGGGAGAGTGGAAGAAGGGTTAAAAATTACATTTTCCTGTGTGATTCTTCCTTACTTCTTGTTTATAAAAGACAGAGGTCATTTGAAAGAATAGCCAGTTCACATCTTAAAGCACAAAAAGCACTGAAACGGAGTCCAGTAAACGGTTTTCAGCTCTGAATCAAAACCCCTTTTTTTTGGATCCAAAACCAGAATAGTGGAACCATTAAAAAAAAAGAAAAAGACTGCACATTCTCTAAAAAAAAAAAAAAAGAAAATTAAAATAAGAATTGTGAAATTCTTAAAATTTACTTGAAAATTAATATTTGAAAATGGAAGACAAAAAGATTATCAACTGCAAGAGGATTTTTACTGTATAACATTATGTTTAGCAGCCTGAAGAAAAGTGTTGTGTTACTGACTATTCACCTAGTAAGTAAAAGTGCTACAGATGCATCTCATAGTGCCATGCAACACGTTTACCAGTACATGCAAACACCTGTCTTTCATATGCAGAAACCAAGTGTTTGTGGCCCTGTAAGTTTGTTGAGTCTTATTACATGAATAGCAGAAGATGGAATTAAAGTCCCATTAAAAAAAAAAAAATAGTTAACCCAGTATGGTATGAAAATATATCTGAAAAAACAGAAACTGATTTCTCCCAACACCTACCCAAAGTAATGCCTATTACTAATCCAAATGGTTTTTTTCATATCAGTGAATTCTAACTTTAAAAAAATATATACTTTTGCAAAAAGTTCACCTAAAATATGTATTTAGTTGTTATAAAAAACACTTGGTCTGTCGTCGTAAGTGTTTTAGGACTTTGCCAAGATATATTCTTCTTTATACCTAAAACTTATCTTAATCCTTCAACAATCCTTCAACAAAACATTCCTTTGCTATTTATCAGTTGAATCCACAGACTCCAGCCCCATTTCTGTGGAATTAAAGCTGACCCTAAGTGTTATGCCTCCCAAAGGTTTTCACATTCATAAGGCCAAAATAAGGGTAGAGTCCTTCTGCTCCACCACTGGTATCCTTTTCCTCATCACATTATGCCATAACACCCTGTTTTACAGAGTGCTCAGCTCTTTCTAAGGTCTGTGAAAATATATTTCATTCTAAAGAAAATTTCAGTAAAAGGCTAAGCAAGATAGCCCCCAAACTATGCTACATTCCCCAACCATTATAGAGTATGAACAAACTTCCTTCAGTTTTGTTTGAAAGAGATGTGGAACACTATTACAAATAAAGATGACACGTCACTCACAAATGATCTAATGTGAACAAGCAGCACAATGCACTGCATTCTCCCCACTGCCATTCAACAGACAAAGAGCATCTCCATCTTAATTCCTTGTCTTTCACATAAAAACTGTTAGTACACTGGAGCTTGTAGGTGCTCCGTCATCTGCTCTCAACACATATGAACATACACAACTTAGAGAAATCCTTAAGTCAGCCTTATATTGCATATTAAACAGTAAGACTTTTCTCAGTGTCTGTAGCTTCTCCATGATTTCAAGCTCCGTAGGTTTGAGTTTGAAAGTCACATTCCTTGCAGAGCTTTTTCAGTGTTTTCTGCTCTGCAGCTTGCCCACTGAAGCTTTGTGCTGTGCTGTTACTCCCTCACCTGCTCTTTCAGTTCATTGCAGGTTGCTCATTTCTTAACATCTCCTGGCTAAACTGGGGTCTGTCTACCAAAGACAGTCTAATGCATTCACATTCCTCTGACCACAAAAAACAAGTCAAACTGCTTCCAAATCGTGCATAGACATTCTATTTGGAGTTTTAAAGGAAAAACAAGTTATTAATGAAGCTTTCAGAAGAATCAGAAGCAGGTTGAGCAGATGTCTGCTGCTTATGTAAAGATTTACATATAAAGCTGCTTGAAAACATTTGATTTGCCTTAAGTAGCTTTCAAAAATCCAGAAAGTATTTTTTAAATTTTCTCAGATTTCTTAGCAATACTGAAACATCAAAGAGAGTTTGGGTGTTTCATTGAGGTTTTTTTCAAACGAAAAATAAGAGCTTAAAAAAAAAGGCAAAGAAAATTTCAAAGACTTTATTCTCCAGTTTTTGTCAACAAATTTCATGGACGTTAAAATAATTTTTCAAAGGTCTATTCATAAGAAACCAGGTGCTCACACTTTTTAAAAATATATTTTTTAATTATCATATGTATTACCATATTACATTTATTCATAAAATCACTGCATGATCTGAGGAATGAAAGCTGCTTAGCCCTTTGAAGAGTTTCAAGTAATAAGATATTTAATGAAAAAGCAAAGTATCAGCAGTCTGACATTCAGTGCAAACATATTCCAGACATTACTCTCCTTCAAGGCATATTTGGGTTAAAGGGACCCTAGAATATTGCAGTAGTTCTTTGCCAGTTACACTAATACAAAGTGAGTGAGGTAATATTTATTTTGGATCTCACACTCTAGAAACAAATGTTTTGAGGTTTTCATGAAATGGCCATTTACCAGTGGCATGGTAGTACCACACCACTGAAAGCAGGACTGGAGTTAGTGCAGACTTGCAAGTGTTATTAAAAGCTGCACTTTTGTTCCTTAATCCTGTATTCAGGGAATACTGCAAGTTCTGATAATCAGTCTGCTATTTCCTCAGACTTTGTTGTTATAAATGTATTAACTTTTTCATAAAGCAATCTGTATTTGCAATTAATCAAGTGAGTTGTCTCTTTAAGATAGTAGCCTAGCAACTTCCCTGAAGCCAGGGAAAGTCCCAGTTGGTGCTGCAGACCGACACAGTTGTTATCACAAGCCTGATCTAACTTGTCAGAGTGTTTCAAAGCATCTCTTTGATTAAAAGTGAGGAGAGAAAAAAATTTGGTGAAAGCTCAAAACCTACATGTAGGTGAGTATTCTCTATGTGAATGTGAGCTAAAGAATTTTTCAGGAGACAACTAATATTTTTATCTGCCTAGAAATTAATACAAATTTGTTTCTCATTTCCAAACAGGCCCAATGATGAAAAAGGTAGTTTTTTCTTCTTGTTTTGCTTTCTCTCCAAACTAACCACTTATTCAATTAGGGCAAAAGTAGCATGTTGGAAACATGAAAATGTACTTTCCAGGCAAGCTGAACAGTGTGTGAACCCACCTAAGTGGATTATATTGAATTCATCTCAAGATGTCTAGATTCCCAATTCCATGCAAGACTAAAAGCCTCATAAGTTTGGATTTGACTTACCTTTCACATCTTCATGGCATAGAGTCTGGAAATACTGGGTTTCTAGGACTCCAAAGTTCCTCAATATCATTCCTCAATCTGAGCTGCACACTAGTTTTGGCTGAAAACGGCCAAGGGACCACTTGTACCAACAATAGGTAGATCTTTCAACAGGAGCAAAGGAAATCTCAGGGACAGAATTCATCAAGGCTTCACTTTTGCACACACATTGTGCACAGGTACATTACTTGTAATGTCTTCTTTCAAATCTAAACCAAAATTTTTCCTCTCCCCTTTGTAGCAACAGGAAATGTTGTATGGTACAATGCACAACAGGAAATGCACTTTTCTTTTCTGCAAGAACAATTCCTGCCAGCAGACAATGCGCAAGAACTTACAAGACAGACCTCTCTGCCTGTGCCTTCTCTGAATGGGAGTCCAAAGCCTTTTGGCATATTCAACAAGATGAACATAATCTTTGTCTGTGCAGACAATTCGAAGGATCATAGTGGGGAAAAGTTTTCCTAATTTTGTCTTTGCTTTCTGTGAGCATCTTACAATGATCAAAAGCCTCAAGCCATGCAGGGCTAATTTCAAACTTTCAATTTAACTTCAGTTTACAGGGGCTAACCTGAAGACAAGTTTGTCCCTCGTGTAACATCTTTTTTGTTCATCTGAATATTCAATCAAGCAGCAGCTGTAACTCCTTTTCCAAAATCTCCTTGTATTCATTACCAGAGAAGCAGAACAGTTCTGATTCAAATTGCTGAAAGGATTTCATTTAAATCAATATACATTGCTTCAGGGTTTCTATCTGGGGTCAGGGATGAAGACTGTTGCAAGCAATAGTAACTCTCTACCAAAGACAGAGCCACTGAATATAGAGATTCCTAGATTATTGGTTTGTGTAATAACCTAAATTTACATGGTTAATATGATGCTATGTTTTTCTTCTTTCTGTTCAACCTGATCATGAAAGTGTTCCCCTACTACACAATTCTTTGAACTTAGTTTCAGAGGCAATAAGTGACCAAGTGCTTACATCATTCTTGGAAGCAATTAGGTTAAAATTATTTTAAAAAAATAATTCCCTTTATCAACTTTTTGAAGGACTGCTTAAACAGCCAAATATGATTAATCCCAGTTTGACCATTTGTGGATTAATATCATTACCACAACTTGGTACTTAACTCCTAGTTCATACTTTCTATCTTCCAAAGTGTTATACTGCTAAAGATCAATGGACAAAATGGACCAATGGACAAAAAGCAGATTTTTTGTCTCATTTTTAAAGAGTTTCTTCAGAAGATATGGATAAGGGTGTTCTTTGCACAGCAATCAGACAGTTCTCTCAAACTGCAAATAGTAAACAGCAGATGCAGATCCTAAAGCATGAAGATTTATAAGAGACAGGAATCAATATGATGCAGTTGAATGGAGTGGGAGTAATAAGAACTGAGTTAAATTTGAGAGACAGAGGTGGGTGACAGAGGATGTTTGCCTGCCTGCTGTCTTTACCTTTGCAATTCACTTCCCAGACTAGACCTAAAGGGTTCTACAAGTTAAAAGGCTTTCAGGCTTGTACTAATGTATGTGGGAAGTAGGCAGATAACAGAACACAAGATGGCCATATATGATGGAAAAGAATCTGGCCAAACTTGGCATATTTGGACTTTATGTGTTTATATGCTGTAGGAATAAGATGAAATTTATTCTACAGAATTAAACTAAATGCTAAAAAAAAGCATGATCTACTGATTATAGCCAAAAGACATGTGGATATTGGGGCTTAAATATAAAGTTATATTTCTTCCTGAAAGTCACTCTAGTCTGTGGATCTCAATGACACCTACTAGAAGGCTACAGTGTTCCTGCCAGTAACGTAAGTTAAATATGCTTCATGGATATGAACAGGGAAAATTGTGTTTCATCAGTTTTGAGTACCTGTCATCTAGCTGCACTATATGACCCATTTTCAGTTTTGTTTTCCAAGACCGGCTATACAGTAGATTTAAGAGAACAAAGGCTCTCATCCTTGTGCTATGAATAGCACAGAACCTCTCACCTTTGAATTGAGTCATCAGGGACATAAGACAGCTGCTGTCCTTGCAAGCTAGGAGGTATTCCAACAATTTCTGCATAGTTCCTCTGTTTAATAGTAACTTTTTTCAGGAGACCAAGGGTCTGTTTCCTAGCTTGGTATCATCTGTCACGACACGTGACAAAAATTTTCTCATCTTTTTAAACAAAGTGTCAAGATATCAAATTCCAGGTGTCCACCAGCCCACACTGCCATGAATCTGTAAATCTCAAACAAGTAAATACAGAGAGTCAAGTCAACACTAGTCTATATCAAAAGAAGTTAACTGTCTTTACCAAAACTTCTAAGGGATGTCATCCAGGCAATGCTTCCATAGGAAGATTCTGTGGTTTTTATAAGAACATAACCTTTATCTCTTGGGTATCTCCTTTCAGATGAGAATAGAATACTCCACATACTCCAGAAGAGCCCAGAATTGTAGGGTATGTGGCCATTTACTAATGTGAAAGGAAATATCAGTATAACTTAGCTACTTTTTTTCCAAAATTAATTAGATAAACCAATGTTTGAAAGAATGTTAGGAATGGTTGTTTGGCTGTGGCTTGTAAAGTTATTCTAAGTCCATGAATAGTCCACTCATAATATTTACGATTAAAATTTTGATAACTAAGAATTCACAACAGTTTCAAGGGCCAACAGTGAACCATAGCTCCTTGCCAGTAGTTCCAGTTAAGAAATCACTGGCTTGGAAACAGATAATCTGTGATGTAGAAATACTGCTTTACAGATTATGTTTAAAACATTGATAGGTCAGCAAGAGTATGCCTTCACCCCCTGTTCTGTAGATAATTAGAAGAGTTTCATCTGATGGAAGCTGACATTTCAGCACTTTATGAGAACACCATGTTCTACAGATGTACTTCTAAAAAGCTGATTTACATTATGAGTGCAGTGTTAAGAACAAAACATGTTCCTTGTGTTGTCAGGAGGGAAAATGTTCTAACCTAATGCACGGCTAGGCTAATAAAGAATTCTTAAAGTCTACAAGATCTCAATTTTTATTCTTTTTTTTAACCTTTTTTTTAATCGAATTAAAGTACTGTTGAATCATAATAATAAAAATAAGCAAACACTTGTGTTCTTGCATCCACTGACTCAAGCAGTGATAAGGGGTTTTTAATGGAGTTGGTACTGGTATCGATTGTTCATTGCTTAAAAAGAAACTTGCAGATTAATCAGATCTGCAGATGTCTTTCTCATTACTTACATTGCTGAGGAGGATTAAATATTAGGGGGAAAGACCAAGGTTTGTTTTACCAGATAAATAAAAATCAATTTTTTGTCGTTAGCAAATGTGTTAAATGTATCAAGGTAACAAATCCTGTAGCCCTCTCGAGGAGATTTTTCAAGACAGAATAGCCTCTAAAAGGCAGTAAAGACGTGGTGGTAAACATGGTACTATGTAGGAGGTATTGCTCACTCCCTCTTCTGGTTAATTCTTCTGTTAACCTCATTTCAAAATCTGATTTTTCATGTAATGTGTGATATTAATCTCCACAGGCGATGGACAATTACACACAGCTGTTTCTTCTTTTAATCTTGTTTCCAATTCATAGCTTGGACATTTCTTATGCAAATTGTTTATGTTCATGACATTCAGGTTCTCTAACAGATCTGGAGACAGCTAATGAGACTGGAAGTAGGTCTTGATGAGTTTCTATAATGCGGAACACCTTCACCACATATTGTTCTGCAGCTGTACTTGCAAATTCCATATCCTTGTGTCTTTCCACCCCTCTGACTACTTACAACACAAGGTACATATTGCTGACAGCCAAAGTTTCTTGGCGAAACCTTTTGCCAGGTTCCAACAGCTGTGGTACCAAGTACCTTGTTCAGTAGTATCCCCCATATTTGCATAAGGCTACAATTCACAAGAATTTATTCATTAGGGAGAATTGAACTTGATGTGAGGCAAAGTTATAAGCAAAATTATACTCATTTAAGTCTGCTTTCTCTAAAACTGTCCTACTAGTTATGCTGGAAATATTTTTCCTCTGAAAGCATGTCTTCCCAGACTGGCAGATCAGGGATACACATGATTTGTAAAAGAGTATGTTGTTCCTTTTCACATGTTGGGGTCTAGTTCTGCAGTAAGTAGTATATAGTGTGTAACAGCAGGACAGGTTTTTATCTCATTCAATTGCCTGACAGACAATGCAAGTCAGAGAGCACACCTTATCAGTGTTGTGTTTGTTTACTTCTGTGTGTCCATACGCTCTATAAATCTCTAAGCCATTTGGATGAGATTAGAATGGAAGAATTGACAAAGTGACATGGGTGAAATGCAGCTTGCACTTTGACTGTGTGTGGAATAGGCTTCATTTTTAAATATCTGAATAAACCAGATTGCAAGGAGAAAAGAAGGTGCTTGTTCTGCAGTTTGTGAGCTCAATTTACTTCCCAAATTGGAAGCAGGAAGAGGATTCACCTATTTTTATTGGTAAAAATTAAGCAAAGACTGTTGGGCTACAGAACTGAGAAGGCTGGTCTAAATTGTAGCAAACAGCTTCATGCCATACTGCCATACCTTGTCATCACCCTTTGCACCCTGCTCCTCCTTCCTTGGGGAGTAGCTGGTCCTGCTGCTCTGGATGCATAACTTTAAGGACAGAAGGTCCTTAAAAAGCCAGAGCTGATTGAATGAACAACTTTTGATTACGTTTTTGTTAGGCATCTGTCTACTCACTTCCAATTTGTGAATACTATTCCTTTTATCTTAAAAATTGATTAGTTAGCAATCTACCTATTATGCACACTATCATGAGATCACTGTGCTGACAAGCCTCCAGTCTTGATAGCAAAGTCCCACCAAGAGCTGCTTTTAACCTGTCAGACCAATTTCCTTTGTTAAAATACAAGAGAAAAACAACTCATCAGCAGTGGACATTTTGCTGAGTTCTTGTGATTTATGAAAATATATTGCACCTGTTTAGAAGAGATTAAAATTAATGTTATGAATTCAATTGAAAGGCTTCATGGTGTATCATTTTTGCACTGTAATCCTTTGCATAAGAGGATGCTAACACTGCACTTCCTCATGCAAGTTTTCTCTGATTCC
The DNA here is from genome assembly GCA_013400975.1 of Atrichornis clamosus. Classification (NCBI taxonomy): domain Eukaryota; kingdom Metazoa; phylum Chordata; class Aves; order Passeriformes; family Menuridae; genus Atrichornis; species Atrichornis clamosus. The sequence goes on along the minus strand of WBMZ01014274.1, from coordinate 82,037 downwards.
TCACTTTTATTCTGGGCAAGACACTGGTACTATCTGATCTTTTCAAACAAGTGTTTACTGCCTCAGCCCATTTAACAGTTTCTCATTAAAATGGCTCCCATCACTTCCTTCTTCTTGCAAGTACTTTAGCTCTGCCTGAAGCTTTCTCAGGTCATGGCAAGGGCAGGAGATATTGCTTCTAGGTACCTCTGAACGATCTGATTTTCAAACTTCTTGTAATTACTTTGGGTAAACACAATGTCTCACTCCTTCCCTTTGCAGTGCTAGAGTAGCAAGTGGAAAATCCACCTAGCTCTGGTCATCCTCACAACGAGTCACAGTATGCTGTTGCAATGCCGAAGGCTAACAGCTTATTGACCTGTATTAATTAGGGAGAACATAATCAACAGGATGAAGGAAGTTATTATTTCCCTCAATTCAGCCCTCAGAAGGTCACATCTGGAATCTTGGATCTATGTTTGGGCCTTGTCCGTGGAAATGAATATCAATAGGCAGAAGAGAGTCAATGGAGACTCATTCATATGATGGGAGGGCTGGAGCACATACAAATACAGGGCCAAGGCAGACAAGTTCTCTTAGCCTCATGAGGACACAATCAAAAAGGAATTATTGCTGCTTTGCAGAAAAAAAAGCAGAAGTGCAGGGAAACTCTCATCCTGAGTCATTCTTAGACAGGGAGAAGAAATAATCATGAAATCTCTGTGGTCACTTTACTTCATGAATGACTGGTGGAAAAGCAGCTAAGGATCTACCTCTGGTTTCCTGTTATCAAGAACAATTGTTGCTGTAGTTTACCTTCATATACAAACACATTTTCTCACACTTATGCTTCCAAGAAAAAGCATCGAAGAGTGAAGTTCTTGCTTCAAATAATTAGTGGCAGAATTGTGTAGAAGATGCCAGCAAACTGTTGCAGGTTTTGAGAAAGAATGGAGTTACAACAATAAAGACTGCATAGAGCTTGTGCACATAGCACAGTACAACAAAGCACAGCATGACAAATGGCTACTAAATACAGAAAGAGAAGAGTTACTTCAGCCTGGGCAGAAAAGACTAATGGAACAGCAGAGCTCAACCTGTGCAGATATAAGAATGTATTTGCAAATTAAAAATAAAAATTATTTCCTGATTAAAGTCTTCTTGATCCAGTGAGTATATTCTTCACAATCACATATTCTGTTAATGAATATCTCCACAGATATGTTTGCCAAAAATTGTGCAACAGAAATGCAGAACAATGTGTCCCAATGGAAACTTTAAAAATATAGTTATTCTTATATTAATGGGAAACTGGATAGATGCAGCTGTCATTTTTATTTTTAACCTGTTTGGAATTTGCATCCTCAAAATTATGAAGAGAATTTGATTTTTAGTCTTGACCTGCTTGAAACCAGTAGTCTTCATATGAGCAGACAAGACACATTAAACAATTGTAGCATGAGTGCATTTTGCTTTCACTACAGAGTAACGCCATACATGGCTTCTCCAAACAAAATTTGTAGGGAGAGATTGAAGTCTAGAAGTAAAGAATGTGGACACAATACAACAACCAAGCCTTTTCCTCATCTTTGGCAGTCTGTTGTGTTTCCTCTTAAGAAATCCACATTGCAGGTGACACATTTTCCTGCTCTGCAGATCCTCCATGACACCTGCTACACTGACTCATTTAGCATTCCCCAGAATTCTGTGTAACACTTGAAAACAGAACATCATGTCCTCTTGTGTACCCTAAGATTTTCTCACTTGAAAATAAAGATCTTTCCCCTAGCCCATTGTGTAATTTCTGAAATGCTGAGAAGATAAAATACAAAGATTCTAATGATCTCACTGTTCTGTTTAAGAACAGGAGATAAAAGGAGAGAATAAAAAGCCACTTAATTTTGTAGATATACATCACATTAAAAATTTTTGTGGATCATGTTCAGCATGAAGGAGAGGGAGCGAAGCATATTCTGTCCTGGACATGGGTCAGTAATTAAATGACTGGCTGTAAACAGCAATTCCTGCTACTAAATTCCACTCTTCCTAAGTAGGTCCTCTTTTCATTTTGGTTTATCTATTTTTAATTCACAGCACATTTCTGTTCTGCCTCTGGTTCAAGGATACGATCACTGCAGGTATACTGTAGCACTGTAACTGTTGGGTAGACAAGCTGATTTATAGACCAGATTTCCTTTTCCTTTCCCTCTGCTTGTAATGTAATATAAAAAGGAAATATAAAATGGAGTCATAAAATAATTGATTAACTGACATATACTAGCAAATGAACTCACAGTTCAAAAAGGCAGAGGAACAGAACAGATGATTGTCACATCTAACCGTGACAAATGCCATTTAACTGTTATGAAATGAAGTTAATACTGAGTGTTACTTCCACAGCAGACAAAGAATGAGAATGCCAATTGGTTGTCTTCTTCTGAATGCATTAAACCATTTCCTGCCTCTAGGCTGACATTTTGTTTTGAGCTAATGTGCAAAAAATGATACTAAAGTCCTTGTTTCATGGCGGGGGCGTGGAGGGAATTGAGTTTTTCTTAAACAAAAAAAGATTCCATCGATCATCTTCAGAGATTCAGCACTCCAGATGGCTCTGTCATAATTTCAGTGCTTGCATAGTAGGAAGTAAATGGCTTTAGAATCTGCATGCCACAGAGGACATTGGATGGCTTTCAGGTTTAGTCCACAGGATTATATTTTATGGCACTGTCTGAGATTGTGAGCAGAGAATGACATTTAAATGAAATTATGAATAATTAGCAAATTCTCTGAAGAAATTAATCAGGTCACTGGATTCTGGGATCAGCAACAAGTTCCATTGGGTCCTTCATCATCTGAGTCAAATGGTCATCTTCATTCCAAACCTGAATTATTTCAGAAATCTGAAGACAACAAACAGATGCTACATTATTCTGCTTTCTAACAGTGACGTCCATTAATGCCACCTGTTATGTAAAGATGTGGAATAGCCTGGCCATTGACAACATCAAATTCCAGTGGTCTTTCTTGTCTACTCCCCTGTCTTGAAGGGAACTTCAGCAGCCGTTTGTGTTCCATCCACCAAACACTTCTTCACTTTACCCAAAGGGTGCAGAATTCCCAGTTACAGCTGCCTCTATTCAGATACTCAACTCATTAATATAACCACAGGCTAACTTTAAAAGCAGAAGTGTGAAACAGAACAAGCTACACATTACCCAGGAACAGCTAAAATTAATTTTTTCTGTCTTCCAAGCAAATGTAACAATGATAAGCTTAACTGATGGTGCACAATCATTAGATAGCTCACTACAAAATAGAGAATGCAAAACTACTGCTTACTTAAAATGGAACTGCTTGTCATAGAATGGGACAAATTGCCTTTTCTTAATACTTCTGAACTGCTACTGTTTCTAACAGTTCTATCCTTTTTAAGCTGTTTAATCAAACCATAACATGGTGCTTCATAATATCACCATCTTGCAAAAAAAATGATACCATGCTTTGCTGCTTGTTCTGGCCTAAAACCCAAATTAGAGCTCTCTGCTCAAACTGGTAAGTATATAATATGTACTACAAATTTAACCTGATACTGCAAGAAGTTCCATATGGACATAGGATCTATCTGTACTGAACAGGCTGTAGGATCAGGACTCTTTCTGGGTTAGAAATCAACCACAAACCATTTAATATATTCTTCTGGTGTATTCACCATTTATTTTTACCGCAAATTTCTGCCTTCAAATACAGTGGTTCCTAGATCCTTTCTGCCTAAATAAATGTAAATGGACCGGTCAGTGTTCACTTCCTACTTTCCTCTCTCTGGAAGATATGCAGAAAGGTAGTTAATTACTGCTATTACAATGAGATGATGCAAATTTGTTTTTTTAATTAATTAATATAGCTGCGATAAGCAGCAATTTATGAGGTTTACCAAGAATAGCAAAGCTTGAGAGAAATAATTATTTTATTAATGTGACTTTCTAAATATTTTTAAGTAATGAAACACATCAGTCTGAGAATCAGAGTGAAGTAAAAAAAAAGCATTCATTTTTAAGCACAGTAGGATTTTTCTTTTAGCTTTTGACTAATTTGAAAAGCTTATAAGAAGTCAATTTCAAATTAAAATTTATATTTATGTTCTGTTTTTATTCACTAGAATGATCACTGCACTTAGATTTTACCATATACCAGGGTTATATCTCAGAAATTAAATTATTTTAATAAAATAAAAGTGCTTGGGAAATTTAAACACATTTAGGGAACTACTACAAACTTATGTATAAAATTGCAGTGGAATTTGAATACTTTATTTCTTATGCACTGTTCCTCTGGTCAAACTCTATTTCTGAAAAAATGACCTTGAAAGCATGACTTAATGTTTCTGACTTCTGGTCTAGTCCCTCTTCTATTAAAAACCGGGCAGAGTTTTTACTCTTTTTACCCTAAGAATCAGTTGGTACTGCAATGTGTCTGTATAATAGTTTCCATCAAGATTCAAAATAATTTCTACTGATATATTTTCATTAACGTCAGTAGGCGCAAAGGCAAATAGATACACACACACACACATATATATATATATGGGGGATATACACTTTGATGTCATATTTTATTATCGCACTTTTTATTTCTTCCAGTTTCTAATTTTATGAACTACTGCAGAGAATATTCACTAGGATGTCTTAATGTTTTCAATACAGAACACTGAGACCAATTTCAAAACTTGTCTAGGTCCTCAGGATGTAAAAGATGTCAATAGCCAGAGATAAGAGCTGACTTCTGGCCAACCTGCTCCACAAACAGCACAGATTAGATGCAGATCAACGTACAATAAATGTACCCTTGTCCTAATACATAGTCAGTGTTCAAAACCGAAGGCCCTGTGTTAGTGTCTTGATCTCACTTGTTTCATTTGGTCCTAATGAGAAAGTGAAATGTGTATTATACTACTTCAATTTTCATCATTTTCATCATTTTTTCTCCTTATGATATTTCAGGTCTAAGCAAATGGCAAGGAATTCTGAAGCAGAATTGCAAGGTTTCTAAAAAGAGTATCCTTCAAAGTCCGGCCATCAGTTAATGGCTGGCAGTTCGATCAATACAAGATTGCATCAAGAACCTATTTCCTGCAGGAGGTCAGTAGAAGTGTCTGCTCTGAATGGCTAACTAAAAACTTCTACTTATCTCATTACGTGCAGAAACACACTAACTATGGTTTTATATCTTCTCTTGACTGGTGGAATGATGATCAAAACACTAATTGTACGGACTCAAAACAGCCAGCAGCACCTTATTTCTCCCCTACACATGCACAGTTCTTTTGTTTTTGCTTTCTGCAATAGAGGTGACAGCATAGTGGCTTTTAAGGCTAGCATTTCATCTTCAGGTGATCACTGTTAGTTCATACACATACTGGTGTAGTCAGGATTTAGCTAATGTAGAAGGGGCCTGATCCAGCTCTCTCTAAAAATCAATATGACACTCACTGATCTCAGGGGAAGCTAGATCAAGCCTCAAATACACTGAGGGAGATATTTTCCAAAGCACAAAGGACAGTGAGACATAAAAGTCCCAATTCCTGTTCATTACCTTGAAAACCTCTTCCAATATTTCTTTTCCCAATGTGAAATAAAAACATAGATGAGGGAATGTAAAAAAGTTGTTACATCCCTGGACACAGAGAATTGCTGGCTTGTTTTTTATCTTGACCTGAAGTTGCTGTAAAAGTACTTTGAAAATTTCTACTGTCCCATATAAACTATCTGGAACTCAGACTTTCTTTTAATGGATTTGACAGACAAGAAAAATCAGAGCTAAAGCAAAAAAATATGTGAGAGAAGCATTTTTTTAAGAGCTAGCAAAGCAATATAATTTAGTTGCATACTATCTCTTCACAGAAGACTCCCTCCCAATGTGCAATGACTTTATTTATAATATATATAGTAGATTGAGTTATTGAGAGAGAGAAAATGAATATTTCTAATATTAATAATATTTCTAAATAGCAAGAGTACAAATGCATCTTTGCACTCAATGGATTATGACAATGTAGCTTAGTAATAAAAGGCTATCTCTTCTTTTGCTTAACCACTAAAGGTCTGGGTCTTTGGTTTGGGAGGTCATTTGTCTTCTCTACAGTAAAAGAAGAACAGAGAATCTCAGTTTGTTTAATTATGTTTACTGCTGTATCTTGCCTCTGAGCAAATATTAGTTATAAAGGAAATATGTGTATTCACCATGTTATCAAGGAACATAATTTTGAACTGTAGAATTATTATTCTGCAGAAAGTGAGCTTCCAAAGATTTTTGTTCTTCAATTACGTGCTTAGAGAAAAAATCCACCAGATAAAATGCACATTTTCTATGGCCCCATAATGATCTCCTAATGATTTTCTGTTTCTTGGAGAAAAGTACTTGTTTAAAAAATTTGGAAATTTAGTGACTCTTGTAATGTAAATTTGTAATGACTCTTACAAATGTTTGAAGTTCCAGTGGATTTAGATAGCAAGAAATGATCCAGCAGTAGTGCAATGCTTATGAAGAGCTGGAGTTGTCCACTGGACTTTGAGTCTAGAGATGATAAAGGGAGAACAATTGCAAAACTTAAAGGCTATCTCCAGTAGGATTTAGGTGTTTAATCTTTAGCAGGATTCATCTCACTGGACTGTAGACATTTACCATATAGATATCTGCATCTGAATTACTTTAAGTCTCTATGGATAAATAGTCAGTTTTCAGTGTAATTAATATTGTACTCTTGTGGGCGTCTAAAAGAGGTCAAATGAACTGTGCTTTACAAGTGGCTATTTCTCTTGGCTAACAGTAGTTTAGCTACTGCCACACACGTCTTATTAAAATGTCTTATTAAAAATATCTAGGGACCTGAAAAAAGGATCTGATCTGTGACCTCAAGATGTAATTTAAAAGATGGACTTTTGGCCAGTCAGGTGTTCTAGACTCTTCCAAGTTCCTTCTCAGGGAGGGAGGGAACAACAGGGAACTGTTCTAAACTCCTGACCACTGCAGGAACAATTTTGAGAGCTGTTATGCGGGGAACGACCCCAGTTCCCTTGGAATATAATTTTATTTGGAAGGTTTTCCTGCAGCTAGATAACAGCCGTCTTTCTATCTAAGAACTAAACTTTCTCTGCCCTGTCTCCTTAGAGGCTAAAGATTTGAAATAACTTTGGAATAGTTAAAGATTTTATACTTACTAAGTAAAGTTAACTTACAAAAGTTGTCTGCTTAGAGAAACAGGTAGAATGGAATAAACAGATCCTCTGCACAGCAGTCTCACTGATATCACACGTTCATATGTAGTATTCAGATGGAACATTCTCAAACCTTTTCCTTTATTAAATATTTCTGTCACATTATTAAATATTTTTACGGCTAATATTGAAGCAACATGGCATAATCAAAACTATATATATGAACACTGAAAGGTCAAGTTATTTATCATATTGGATTGTACACATCAGAATATTATTAAGGCTTCTCTGCATTATCCAACCACACATCTTACTTTCAAAACCATAACTCCAAAAAAACTTCCACTTAATGTTTCTTTGTCCCTACTATTTTCATTCAGTATTCACAAATGATCAGCAAAAGCTTGACTCCCAGAGAGAAATTAGGGTTTTGCCATTGATATCTATGGCAATAACTTTTTGCTTAATATATCTGTATTTCAATAGCATACCAAGCATATATATATTTTGCTAATATGGAAAGGAAGTGCTGTTGTTCCTAGGTATTTCCTTCCTCTTTCATTTCTTTTGCTAGTATTCTTCCCATTAAAAAAAAAAACACTTAAAAGTAAAGGAACTATTTATTTCTACTTTCTTTCTGTGATAATCTTTTATATCATAATGCATGAGGAACATATACCTAAATATTGTTCCCACATGAGTACTTAAGAAAAACATCTCAGACTTATTTTGTTGAAATAAAATGGTTTTGGAGAAATGTCTACTTTGGTATTTCATAGATATAAGTTAAAAAAAGATTCTTAGTCTATCATCTAAGTCAAAAACTGCTTCATTTAATTGGTGAATACAATATAGACTATAGCTAAACAGACAGCTGAGGGAGATCTGAGTTTTAGACAACTTCCCCAACACCTAGAATAAAAACACAAATCTCCAAAGTCCTAGTATACTGTTTCAACTTCCTTCCAAGAAACAAACAAACAAAAACCCACCAGAAATACTCAAACAAACCAGAAAACAACCATCAAACTATCCAACCAAAAGAAAACAAAAAACTCCAAAAGAACACATATTTACATGACATCTTATCATCTGATAGATCAGGGCATAGACCTATAATTAGCAAAAAGGTAACCACGGAATGACAATTATGTGGTTTTTTAATAGCGAAATTTTTGACCAACTGTAGTGCATAAATAATAATAAAATGAGGCCTTGGGAGGATATTTCTTAGCATGAGTCAAATGTTGTGGCAAAAGGGGAGATTTTCTCAAATCCTTCATGTTCCATTAGTCTGTCTGGTCCCCTTGTCCTGACCAGTTTATCTCCATGTCACCCCGTTTAACATGGGTTTTAGGTTGCAGATTGTTCACATGGGGAATCATTGTGGAATAGGCTTTTGAGTGTGCTCATCACATTCCATCAAGGGAGTAGCAAGTACATTTAACCCTATAATTTCCATACTGTTAAAACTTCTGTTAGGATGTGAATATAAATTCCCAGTTTCCTCTAATTTTATCCCCAGCTATCTTTCCATAGTCAGGGTACAGATTTTCTTCAAGAAGAGCAATCTTTTGTTAGGTAGCCATGACATAATCAGTTTTCCTTAGTAGCAGGAATTCACAAAATAAAGAGCAAGATCATAGCTGAGGCCATGAAAGTAGAAGAACAGGACAGTGCCTGGGGGTTATAAGAATGGATGCAAAATGAACAAGTAGAGGTTGCTGAAGTAATGCAGCACTGGGACCTGAATAGGACTGGCTTTAGCAGACTACAGAGAATAAATCTAACCTGCAAAAATCTCACATGCAATGAAAAGACAAAGGAGATAGCAGTAAGGTAAGATACTTCCTACGAGAATGGGAACAAAAAGATGAGTAGCTCCACTACTGACACTCCTGGACCTTCTGCAGCCCTGCTATCTGTTCAGCTCCATGGCTTATCCACAGTGAATCTCCCTTCCCCTTCAGTGGAGAAAGAGGACTGGTTTTTTTGATTAGCTATACACCAAAGGTAGCCATGGCAAGTTAACAACTTCCAGCAATTCCTTCTTCAGATAAGCAGCATTGACCAGTAAATTGGTGAGGTAAAAGCAAATCCTTCACTCTAGGGCAGGAAGAAATAAAAGAAAGACTTTTTAAGTCCAAGGGACTCTTGTGAAGAATTACCATGAATTCTAAGAACTGTCCTATGTTCATTCACCCAACTTCTCTTTTTATTATTAAGTATTAATATTATAGCTTCAACAAAGTGACATCATTCCGCTTCACTAATGAAGCCATGACTGTCTGTACTCTGTTACATAGGAATAGCAGTAATTCTGAGTAACATTTCTTAGGCAGTTATTTCATTCAGTATTTAAATTAAAGGAGGAACTCTGTGATTATGGTGCAGATGTAACAAAATGCACTTCAATTTAGTCTCAATCAATCCTTAATTAACAGAGGGTGCAGCAGATAGGAAATAATTGAACTTATTACTTTGCTTCTCTGTTTGTCGTTAATGCCATTGTAATAATTCTATTATTGGGATAATTATTTTTTTACTTTAAAAAATATCAAATATGCTGGTAAAATTCAAGTATAAAATCTATTTACTGCTGAGTGAAAGATATTGTGGACCACCAGAACTGTAATATGCTTTTCTGTGTTAATTCTGTATAATTCAGAAAGCCTTCAAAACCAGACCACAATTCTGCAACTGACAGCTTATATCCTGCATCTGTAAATGACCACTGAGGAACTTTGCTCTGTGAAAAGACTTCTGCCTGCCAGGTCTCTGTGCTTTGTGAAAATAGAAGAGAACTTTTCTTTTGTTACAACAAATTCTGGAAGTGAGAAAGGATCAAGTCACAGCTGAGGAAACAGGTTTTGCACTGCACTATAACACATCAAACTACACAGTTCTGATCTGCCTTTCAGGACAGATATTTTCTGGATAACTGGCATAGAATCAGAGCTTCTGAAACTGACACATTTTTCATACTGAATATGAACAGGAGTAACCATACCGACTTTTGAACACTGGTTCTCCCCTTATATTTGTGGATGTCCTTTTGTTGGAATACACAGTTTTGACAATAGGAAGCTGCCACTCTTGACTTAAAGTTCGCTGATTTACCACACTTAAATTAGCATTTTATTCACTGTCTCAGTACGCTAACAAGTTCCAAATAAAAAAATCTTCCAACACATAGTATAGACGACAGCTCTGAGCACAATTTCTCTTTTTCATACCAGAGGTTTATACAATTATCAGCTTAAGCTTTAATTGGATTTAACTAATTGGTAAACAGGATTTTTATTCATTAGTTTTATACATGTATCAGTTCCTCATTTAAGGTTTAATTTAAATTCAATATAAGCAACTGGATGGCTGAGATATGTAAAAAAACCCCCAACAACTGAAAAACCTTGTCAAGACACAGCGATGTCTTCACTTTGGGATTCTCAAAGATACCTATTATAAAATCTGATTACTTGTATATATATATGTAATCATACTATATAAAACACACAGTTCTAAGAAGTCATTCTATGGATTTTGGTATCAACATGAAAAGAAATGCAAGAGCCCTTTAATTTAATGTTTATCAAATTTTGCTTATAGTCCACACGAATCTGAGAAAAGAAATATACCAATTTTAAAATGTGTTTATATTTTAAAAATAATGGTGTAAAAAAAAATTATTGTGTTGCTATAAACTGGTTCCATAGATTTACATAAGAATATGGAAGAGTGTTTAAATACCATGGCAACTTAAAAGAATAATTATTACTATGAATAAATGACCATTCACAAAGCATCAGTTAATTTCCTGCTACAGAAGTACTGCTATTAGAGATACGGGATATTGAACCATGAACTGAGCCCACAAATTTCCATAAAACTCACAGATAATGCTACAGTGCTTTGGTATTAATTTAGAAGGCTTTTCAGGTTTGTCTACTGTATTTATAAAAAGGGGTAGTGGAAAATAAAGGATGAAAGCATAGGTGACACACTCTGTTTTATGCATTCTAAGACCTTCCTATGTATTTTAGCAAGGCTTGGGCTGTATTGACAGATGTTCTGATTGTACCCCTCTCTGTGCCTTTTGTTAAAGCACACATGCATTAGCAGAAAAGATCATTTGCTATAATGGATTAACAGCAACATAAATTGTCCAACCATTCCCACTCATCATTTTCCTGCAATGTAACAGTACAAAGAAATAGTCCCCTTACAATAAATCTGTCTATAAATGAACGTGTTAAGAGAAGATACTGATTCCATTCTATCATATACATCTATGTGCAATGACAAGAAACATCACAGCCATGGCAAAATGCTGGCAATTGCAAAATATAAAGATACACATGAAAATTACGGAAAAAGAAGGAAAAAAAGAAGAAAAATGCACACTTGAATATAGGAGAAAAGATTGGCGTAAATTGACAAGAGTAAAGATAGAAGAGTTAACATAAATTAAGAAGTAAAGAAGGAAAGTTACCATAAATTGTTAGAGACAATGTAGAAAATCCCAGAAAAGCAGAAACACTCAAAACCGCTTGAAGACTACATTTTTTTCAAACCCATCCAATAATTTTAGTAAATATATAAACAATTTTCTATAAAAATGAACAAATTTTTCATTTGAAAGATGTCTAAATTTTTATGTTCAATCACCCGTTCTCCACTAGAGGTGTCTCCTGCAAGAGAGCTACTGGGAAAGGAAACAGGAGTTTGACTACTGTAAGTTATACATTCCTTTCATTCTTGTCTTTGTGCAATGATTTTGGCAATTTACCTGTGTCTCAAAAAGTTTCTAAGTGCTTTTCATAGTAATGAGAGACGTTTTAGACACCAACTCAGTCAATTTACTGGGATATCAAGGGTGTGAGAGAAAGGCTAACACAAATGAACCTCACATTTTCCATCTCCTTTTTCTTAGAGTTCTATAGCTAACTTGTCCTTCAGTCAATTGTTCTTAGTCCTGAAGTACATAGAAATTAATTATTAATGTTTTCTGATGGACTTCCTAGTTAAAGACCAATTAATCCCTTTAAAATTCTTATGAATAATTAGGCTTCTATTCACAAGGTTTTTGCTGATGAAGTCTTAGGTTCTGCTCAAATCCAGCTGTCTTCAGCTTCACTCAGTTCTTGTAAAAATATTTCCAGTTGCATATAGTTTTAGCATTTCCTTATCTTCCCCTGTTTTGACATGATAGTCTTCTCCACAGGGCAGACCTTTCAGGCAAGATACTTTACTGTGGTCAAGATAGTGATACTGTTCATCTTTTTCACTTGAAGATTAAGCAAATGAAAATTCTATGAGCTCACGTCATGTTCTCTTCCTGCGCAAGTCCACTGACAGTCATTTCACCATCCAGGAATCCCAGCTATAAGTAGCTGTTAAAACTATGGTTTAGATAGGTAGGGGCACATTCTGCTTAACTGCTACACTATTTTAAATCCCAAGTAATTCCACTGAAGTCATTGGATTTACTCTGGATTTAATCCATTCTGAATGAAAGAAGAATTTGGCCCCTTGATTCCTGCTGCAACTCAATTGCTGGGAGATTTACTGTTTGGGGTATGTTCTGTACAACTTACACGCTGCAGCATAGTTGTTGAGCTACTTACCAGCAGAGTAAGAGCTTTATAGCAGAAACTTCTGAGTAAAAATAAATTGTAGAAAATTCTCAGCTCAGCTCTAATATCAATTTTCAGGAAGCAAAAATATAACTTTCCACCAAGCTAGACTAGTAGAAACGGAGATAGTTCAGTGCACAATGCTTTCTAATATACTGAATACTCTGTCTGCAACACTCTAAATGGATAGCATGATGATTTGATAGCAAACCTAAAAATTACTTTTCCTAATGGGAAAACGGGGAAAAAATCCAAACACTGTTAGGTTCTGCACAGCAGCAATTCATCAGCAGAATTGACAGCCAACAGCCATTCTCATTGACTTCCACAGGTTTTCATAAAACAAGAATTTGAATCAGTGGGGATCAGGGAAGAAAGTACTTACCTAATATTTTATTTTTAAAATGTAATAAAAGTTGGCAAATTATTTGACAGGCTTTATGGATGACTAAATAGTGAGATAAAAGGGAAACATATGAAAAATAGAGCAAGACAGTATAAAATATTGTAATGGCAGAAAATCTTGATGATCACAACAAAAAGATTGGTGAAAATCCATAAAGAAAAGGTAAAGAATTAACATCATTTGAGATTAAATTTTCTCCAGTCCACACTGTTTTCATCAAGTTTACATATGTGTGCCAGTTTTGCTTCAACATAGACAATGGGGACTTATTTCAATTATAGATTTTTCTTTGTGCAATATTAAAATTAATCAGCGGAAAAGAAAATTACATGAGAAATATTAAATATACTCTTGACTTTTCTTAACAAAAACCACAGGAATTCACACTTGATTCAGAGACAATTGGGAAAGGTCTACTATTATCTTAAAATAGAAACAAACTTGCATCCCATCCATTTCTTCCTATAGTTTGGATGTGGATCCCAACAGAAAGAAAAGAGTAAGAAATTACCTAATTGTAGAATTTTGGAATCTAAATGTGTGTGTGTTTGTATACTTATGCACACACATATATTTATATGTATACACAATCCCCATCCACTATTTTGTATTTACTATTATGCAAAATCTCCACTTTGCTCCCTCAGCAGTATTTATGCTCTTTAAAACCCTAACTCGGTTCTGAAGCTGTTTCATGTTTGCTTTCAAAGACTTCTTGTAAGATATTGGTGGGTTGTGGGGATTTTTTTGACAGTAAAAATAAGAAACTACCTTTCCATTTGGGTTAGAACTGAGATGAAATGAGGAATAGCTGCCACCAAGCAGAAAATTTTCTCACTTTATGTGTGCCAGTTAATTACGACACTTCAGAGACGCTTCTGAAAGGATAAGGCAAGCTGCATAAATTTAGCTGTAATCCAGGCAGGCAAAACTAATTTGCAGGGGATGGCCTTATCTAGCTGCTGCAGCTTTCTCAGAAAATTAACCTTGGATATTTGGGCCCAATTCAGAAAGTGTTTGATTTTTTTTCGTTTCCTGCTCTGCATAAGAGAATTTTAAATTCAATACAATACCTGACTTTTAAGAGGTACTGTGAATGCTGTAGGCAGTTCAGAGTTATTACTGACAAGCAAAAAAATATATTTATATACATACATATATATGATTGTCCTTCAGGCCCATTATCCTTCCTTCTTGCCTGTGCATCAGAGGGTTTATCACCATATGTTTAGGGGGGGGGTCTTTGGATTAACAGAAGATGCAGCTCATTTTAATGTACTTAGAAAAATTCATCAAAGTTCATTGCAGAATAAGCCATGCATACTGACTTGTTCATTCCAGTGGAAATGAAGAAATCCCTATAAAAATAGAAGTTTAATGAAGTGTTTGGGCAGAGTCTTGCCTGTCATTCCAATTACCACTGATTTAGAATTTTGTCTTGATACACCACTATTAATTGCTCTTAGCACAATCAAAATTTTACCTTAGATTTCACAAGCTTCACCAATTCATGGATGAAAGATTTAGTTAATAAATGTTGCCAAATCCACCTTAAGAGCTTCAAGCAAAATACAAAGTTATTAAGGAGTGTTACTAGCTCCTTAGAATTTTGCAACTTACTTCATTAAGACTGCCTTTTATTTTACCTAACAGCATTGAGTTCACAGCACGACCCCTGCTCTGCCCAGGCAATATTCACTGTAGGAAAACATGAAATCATAATACATTTTGCTTCCATAATTTAACTGGTTTAAAGCCACTGGATATTTTGTGCACAAATTATGATACTTGTTTGGTCAAATCTGATCATGCAAAAACATGCCTAAGATTATTTGGAAAAAAATTTATTTTAATATTTTTAGGTGGTTGAATCTTACTTTCTCTTATTTGCAGAGAGGTAGATATCTCCTTTACAGACATTCATTCCAGTCTAAGCTTGATAACTAAAAATAGGACCACAGAAAGGCAATAAATACCTTTTAGGTCACTTCATTGACTCCTGTCTTCACTCTGACAAGTCTTCTGAATTTAAGACAGCCAAATTCATATTAAATTAAGCTAACCTCTAGTTAAAGCCCATTAACTCTTTTGATGTTCAGCAGTACATTAATCATGACAATCTTTTAAATACATGCTCAGTTGTCACTCTACTTTGATTAGGCCCTTGAAAATACAGCTAGCTTTCAAAAGGATCTACAGATTTTGTGCATATAATTCTGAATATTCCTATCCAATGTAGAAAATTGCATGGCAATGCAATCTTCATTCTTGCTCTGAATTTTGCCAGGTTTTAACAACCAAGGGTTATTTATGATCAATAAAACACAGTCTAATTTAACACTGTGCTTCTCATCCAGCTTCAGTATGCCCCAAGATACCTTTTATTCTTGCATCATGTCAGTGCAATTTTATGCTAATTTCAAGATAATGAGTAGGTGTCAATTGATCCTGATTTTGGCCTTCAAATCAATAGTAAGTCTTCATGTAAATACAAATGCTAAGGTAACCAGTATATAATAAAAGATTTTTCCTATCATTATTGTAATTATCACTGTCATTCTAATTTTTATTAATACTTAATTATTACCACTGCAAAAATTTGCAATGCACTACCTACTATCCATTCATATAGAAAAGTCCAACTTATGTCCAGTACAGCTTTTATTCAAAGAAGACATATACACTGCATGAAGGACGGAAGGGGGAGAGTTAAATGTACAGGTAAATACAGACTTTTCCTTAGGGAGTAGAAAGAGGTTCAAATCTAAACGTTCATTCTTGATGTACAAGTAATGAAAAGTAATAAAGCTGAGGCATGAAAAAAATGGTACAAACAACTATCCACAGCTAGCATATTGACCAAGGCATTTGACCAGCAAAGCACAGCCAACTTCATCTTTCAAAGAGTTTTTGTAATTGTATTCTAAAAGCAGATTTTAAATTGCTTCAATTTCTGAAAGTATTCCTCCTCTCTCTAAAGTCTTGTAAGATGCTAGTCAATATATCTCTTGAATTTACAGATATTCCCTGCGGTAAATAAAAATCAGGGCCAAGCTGCAAGAGATAGAAAGATCTTCAGAATATTCTTGCTTCAGTCTTTACCAGATACTTACAGAATTACTGACTCTGTGAAATGCCTTAATTTGCCAGGTTTTTTTTATGCTGGACACTAAAATTGGAGCCAGGTATTCAGCTGAAGTGTAAATATTACTATTAACATACAGCGAAATGAAGTAACTGGTTCATCACACATGCCTGAAAGTGTCAAGAGCAAAATATCATTGTCAGTGATAATCATATTTTACTCCTTTCCTGTGTAATGAGTAGTTAGGGTCTGTAAAACTGTTTTCAGTAGATAGTCTGGTGACTATTATGTCTAGGAGCACTAGGTAGGTATTTACAGATTTCTAGACTTTTGTAGAAGTTAAAATCAGAACATACTCAAATATCCATAGTCAGCACTAATTTACATGAGCTTTTTTCATGTGGAAATTCCTACTCTGCATAACCATGAAAAATTGTCTCATGTTGCTAAGCATTACATGTAATATTCAGTTCAATGCTGCCAGGCATCTCCTAAGCCTCATATGTAGTCTTACAAGACAACCAATGGAAAAAAGCATCTCCACTGATATGTACTCACTGAGATATATATCTGATGGCAGGCTTATTGTATGATTCATCTTTTCTTTCACTACCAAGAAAAATTCTCAGTTATAAATTTATCGTGTAAATAACTGAAATTGGGCATTCTGAATCATAACTAAAATACACTTCATTTTGTTATGTGTGTCAATACCTGAAAGGTTATTCATTTTTCTGCTAGTCGAGGAAAGGTCAGGGATAGAACCTCTAAAACCACTTGGAATAGTCAATATCTACGAAGCTGAACCCCAGATGAAAGAATTCCACTATGCATTTTGAATATTTATCTAATCTAGCATGATCACAACTGATTACATGGCTTCATTACTAGAGTCTTCAAGATAGGACGTGATAATACCATAGAGATCCAGTGTAATTAGACTAACATTATCATTAGTCACTACCACAAATAGGTCCAGCTGTGCTGATAAAAAAAGCATGTTAGAATCTGGAATCACCAACATAGCATTTATCATTTTCTGAGTAAGGAGAGTAACTACAAAATTGTGGGTTTATGAATCTCAAAATACTTGTTGGCATGTCATTTGGCAAATTCAAAAATATGGCTAAAAAACACTGGGAAATATATGTAATGTGAGAAAAGTCTGTCTTAGTGGTCACTGACCAGAGAACATCAGGTTTGGATATTTCCATTTTGTTGGGATTTTCACTTTCTTGAAGTGGTAGAGAGAAGGTTTTAATATCAATATTCATTGCATTGTTTACACACACACTCAAAAATCTAGCTGAAATGGGAGTCTTTATAAATGGCTCTTATTTAATACATGCAGGTGATTTCCAGTGATCTAAAAGGCAGAACTGGGATTTTAAAAAAAAATACAACACAAAAACCCAGTTAGGAGCAAAGAGGAACTTCAGCAACTTAACAGTGGAAATGGATCCATGGTTGACAGACAAATTTGTACAAAGCCTCCTCAGGGAGAGGAGAATCCCTGCAATATAGGTTTGTGAAGGTGCTACTCACTAGGTCAGGTCAGGGAAGAGATAGAGAATAGAAGGGTCTGTTTAGATGGTCAGAGTTAAAAGAAGCAAAGTCAAAAAGGAAAATGTGATCAACGGTGTAAGAATAAACTGAGTGGTAGGTGAAGGTACAGCTGGAGCACAGCCCATCAGACTTGGCAACAAAGGTAATCTAAATTTGATGTAAGGCATTATTACAAATAACTCCAGATGCTTTTCAAGGAAGAAGCCAGACTATAGAGAGAAACATTACAAAAGAGTGTGGAAATTAAGGACTGATTTTTAGAAAAATCAAGAATCTACATCTTCAGTTTGTGCTAATTATTTTTATTGTACTGTTTGCATGCACTCATTTTTTTTAAATTTTTTCGATGTAAATTCCCTGTCTGTCCATCTTGGCCATGTGGATTTCCCACAAGGAAAAGAGGATGTGAATGTGTGTCTTGCACATATTGAAACAATAAGCCAGCAAATAACAATTGATTTTATTCTTTATCTCTAACTTTTTTTGTCTAATGGAAAAAAGAAACAAATTAAATGAAGCACTTACATTTTCTTCTTCAATCTAATTTTCTTTCTTTGGTTTCTTTTTCCACAATATAAAATTGAGACCTGCCAATAGTATATTAATTCCCTGAATAAATGATCCATCAGTGTTTCTCAGAAAGAATACGAAAATCCAAGCTTTCCATTATTTTTCATTCCAATAATTCCAAATCTACCCATCATTTCCAATTATTTTCCTTTCAGATTAGGTTTATTCTATTTCCAGTAAATCCTTTACACACTTAGCATTCGCTCTTTTCTATCATTCAAGCAGACTAGTCTGTGGTAGAGGCAGTTTTGCTAATGAAATGTCAAAACACCAAGTGGTTATTTTTTAATTTAGCCCAAGGTACAATGTTGTAGTTTAGAGCCAGTGACCCATTGCTAAATCCAATTTCCCAACTGTTTAATTAATTTATGTATACAATTTAATGATATTTAATTTGATATGCACATTCAAGATATAATCTACGTTCTAAATAAAATCCTTAATAAGTTATAAAAATTACTAAGGCCATCTTTTTCTTCTAGAGAGTTATTCTGTCAAATTTTTTTAATCAATTTCATCATGTTACCAATTATATTGTGTTTCCCAGAGGACCTGAATAAATATACTATCATTTCTAAGAAAAACTGGAGAAAATAATAACTTTTTAACCCCCTTTTTTGGTGGGTGTGGGGGTGTGGTGTTTTACTTTGGGTTGATATATGACATATTGTGGTCACGAAATAGAATCATCAGGTTTCTGGGAAACCAACAGAAAGCAATCTGTGTGTTCGTTGTATTAGGCAGAAAGGCATTCCAGGGATAACTCTTTTAAGTATTAGAGTCTCATGAAGAGCTTTGGTTCTATGCTCTAGGACCATGAAGGAAAAGGCGTATTTTTTGGGGGGAGTTATCACAAGTAAAATAGAGAAGGAATTCCACACTAATCTGTACACTAGAAAGTAAAATTACATGAAGTTATAAAAGTAATAAAAGAATCAGAGGAGGTCTGGTTTTATGGGTAAACAATATTTGTTACATCCTAGAAGTACTGTGAAGTATACTTTGCATAATAAAGGCTCTCACTCCCCTGCTATGCGTGCACCTTACAGTAGACAGAACTTACTTTTGAGGAGATACAGAGACCAATGGAACAAACAAATCATGTTTCACCCGCTGACTATAGTGAGAGAGAAGATCAAACCCTCAGAGGGGTTGCAGTCTAACACTTTATCTGCAGGATTCTGCATTCCCTTTTCCAGAAAAGGAGGAGAAAATTCCAAGGAGCCAACCTGTAATTATGATTTCTACAGCCCCTCTGGATATAAGGTGAAGAATAGGAAATACCCAAAGAGGAAATCTTGAATTAAATTGACAGTTTTAGCTACTGACGTAACATTGCAGGCAGCAACATAGTCAAGTGCCAAATAGAGATCACAGCCTATTTAGTGCCAACCTGGGACCTCACAGCACTCTAGTAGGCATCAAGAAGAGCACATTTCATCTAGATGACCTCTTGTGAGTGAAATGTGAGAAGCTTTGCAAGCCACTGAGACTTGGCCAAGTTCTACACTAAAAACAATGGCTAAAAACATTAATTGCAGTCTATCGACCTCACTGTTCTCTCCTTGGTCAGCACTGGGAATCTACATTGCAACATTCCTCAGGAATTTTTCTGTTACGCATGCCTGCTCCACTGTTGAATGCAGGAACAAGGTAAGATCTGAAGTGGAATTCATCTCACCTACCTTTAGACATTTAAAAGTTAGACATCTAAGTCTGAACTGGAGAGAAACAGGCACCTCTAGAGGGCAATTCATTTGACCTATCTCAGATGCCTATTTTAGTCAGAGATGAATCACCCTCTAGAGATGCCTAGATTTCTCTATTGACTATAAAGGAAGCCTAGGGCAAGCAGTTCAGTGCTAGACTTCTGACTTTCAGACATGTAATTTAGAAGAGATATATCCCACTCACTGCAGTGATAAGGTTCAGTTTCCACACTTAATCACTCATGCTGTTTTCAGTTTCATAAAATACCCAAGAACTCATCTCTAAGTACTCCTCATGTGCTCTTTTTAATTTCTATTTTGGGTTGTTTGTTTCTTTCTAAGAACTTATTGGTTTTAATTTGCATTCATTTTCTCATTGAAAATATTCATTTATAGCAAGTTCACTGTAACCTCCATTATATTTCACCTTGAAAAACAGATGTTTCAGTGATAACAGCCAGAATGCATAATAAACTTACTATATTTTATCCAGCTGCTATTCTTTCTTAAGATTTTCTTTTTGCTTCTGAGATGTCTGAAGTCTCATTTTTCAGGTCTCTATAATAGAAATAAATTATTGGTCTTTCTTCATTTGGTTACTGATTCAATAAGATTATTTGTTCAACACTGTATATTATTTGAATTAAATCCTTATAACTGATGCCAAATACTTAGAAAACCAGAACTAGTGCTTGAATTGGATTTAAATTTCTTCTGATCTAGAGGCCTTATATTCTCAAAACAATTTTCTACTAGTGTAACTCCATTGACTTCACTAAAATCTTTACAGATGTAAAGAGAAAAAATAGCCATAGGCTTTTGCTAGACACTAAATTGTTGCAGTTGTTTATATTAATTCTGTAACTATATATTCTCAATTATTTTATTAAAAAGCATTTACCTTTGGCTCAAAAAAGGTAGATATTTCTACAATTCCTTGCTAATAGTGGGCCTTTTTCTTTGACCAATGGAAAAAATCTGTTTTAGTCAACAGTTTCACACAGCTGTTAATTGATATAAACTGCAGCTTATGTTACCTCAGGATTTAAATTCAAATATTTTAAAGAATTATCCAGCATGTGTTGACACTTCTACTCAACTCAGGAGTTCTTTTATTAAAATATATATCCATATATTTCAACATCCCTTCAGTTACTTCAAACATTTAAACAGTGGATTCTTAATATAAAGTTTTATAACACAGACAGTGCAATCAGCATAAAAATAATTTGACAGCCTTTCACATTGCTGAGTAAATGAAGCATAACCTTAAATATGAAACTTAGAGGCTGGTGATTTCTTTAGACTATATTAGAGAATTTATGACACTCCCTCTGGGAGAGGAAAATTGTTCAGGAAAGTTTATCCCATCTCCCATAGGCACAGCAACCTTTTCTTATATATTCTTAGATTATCAGCATGAGCAGGTGTTTCTCATTCTCTGTAGGTATCAGAACAGCAACAACAGTAGAGTTCGTGTGAGAGAGTAAGTTCTGGAAATGTTTTGCAGTTGTTTTTCACATCCACTACATAAACTTTACTGTGTCAACTAGTGTCTGCTATTTTATCTCCTATTGGTTATGCTACAGACTCAATCCTAGAAATGCAGAACAGTGCCAAGTACAGGTGACTTTCCACGCCAATGGACTTTCCGGACATGCAACAAAATTTGATTGTCATTAATAATTGTGAAGCTAATTTCCGTGGCTTCACAACTATTGTTCAAACACTGACTGCTTGAAACAAACACTTAGCAGCTGGGAGAACAAGAGTTCCTATGACTTTGCAGGGACCTACTTGGCCCTTTATTTCTGTTAGAGAAACATACTGGATTTGCAAAAGGATGTATAAATGTATGCTAAATCATTTACACTTATGCATAGTCCTATAATAATTTATAAATAATTATAAAATAATTTATAACTACTGCATATGCTTAACAAGACTGTGATAGGTGTACATTTTTAAAGCTTTCCAGATATAAACCAAAGTAAGGTTTATGTGGCAGAAACCTCACTGTTTTTAAGGTCTGGCAGATCAAGAAAAAAATGTCACCAAGATAAGCTGTAGGTATGGTGGCCCATATTAAAGAAGCACTCTCAGAACCAGTAGTCAGCTGATTGGGAAAACAGTGAAGTTCAAATCGGAAGAACTTAAATCTGAGACAGTGTAGTGTCTTTAAGTAAAACAGACTTATGCATAGTTCTCTTGCTATTTAAAACATTCCAGTAAGAGCAGTAGGTTATGGATTTTGTTTCCTAGTTTGTGAATGAATTCTTTAAGGATTAATAATCTTATTTAAACCTGGAAAGAGAGAAGTATGTCCCCTCTGACCTCAGATATGTCTTTAAAAAGCCTAAAAAAACATTTTATTCAAATGCTGGTGTTTTAGTATATCTTAAACATGTTCTGGTAGGGTATATTTCTACTTAGATTTTGCCTTTTAAAAAAAATTCCTAAATACAATTCTCAGTTAAGTATAAGCATGAAAGAAGCAGCAGGATTTTAGGATAGAACAAAAATTTAAAAAACCTTCACTCAGCCCTATTAGGTCATAGACAACCTCACCCCAGGAAGTTGAAAGTTTTTACATTCAAGTATTTTTAGGCATATCTTTAGTCCAGTTGTGCATAGATCCTGGGCAGTGTAGTAGTGTAGTTATTTTAGATAGTAAAATGCAATATAATTCAAATCTAGGCCCAGCCTAAGAGATTGTAAATATGGGGGTACAACACAGCTATAGTAACTAAAGTTATAAATTTGAAATTATGTATTTTAACAACAAATTAAACATTGTTAATCTTTCTGAAAGTGTCTGCAGAAGGGATTAATCTGATTGCAGTAGTTCAGATCAGTTCTCTTAAATGTAACTATGCAAAGATCAAAAATGAAATAGCTAAAAATTTTCCGTTGAGAGGCAAAAGAATGAGGAAGCTATTCAAAAACATTAAAGTGAGCAGATGTAAAAATAGTGTTGTGACAGAGATAAAATGAAGCAGTATTTTTGAACTATTGCAGGTATACTTATTAGTAGATGTGAAAAGAAAAATCTAAAAAGACTTGTCATTACTTCAGCTTGTCATTTTAAACATGATAATTGCACAGTAATTTATCACTGTCTCAAAATTAAAAGTAAATCAAAGCGAATTTATACTCTGAACACAAATGTGTCAGAATTTTACATCAAGTAATACCTTTTTCATTAGACAGAAGCAGATGGTAGCAGTAAGCTCAGTAACAGAAAACTATCTAAGGAAAAAGCACTAATAGAACACCAAAAATGTGAGATTGCTATCACTAAATATATTATTTCTTTCAATTTATCATTTTGTGGCACTTCTCACTTCTATTGTATCATAAAATTTTGAATTTTATAAGTCAGAGAGCAAAATGCCCCCTTACAACTCTCTATACCAGTAACACTTTTTTGTGGTTTCCAGATACATCTCAGCCTGGTGTTTATTACTTTATTGTCAACTTGCATGTTTTATTTACATATCTATGCTATCATATCCCTTTGAATCCTAGAGGGGAATACCAAAGTGAAAAAGTACTCCCAAACAAAGTACAGAAATTTAGAGAGGAAGGGAATCTTTGTGTGAGTGTATGTCTGTGGTTGTCTGTACACAAATAGTCTGCTCTTATTCTTCATTGTGATTCCACACAAACCTGAAGATTGTAGCACAATATTTATGTGTATAAATATATATATTTATGTTAATTAATTTTCCCCATGCACATATATTTTTAAAGTTGATTCAGATTTTTCTAGTTTTGTCTCTTATTTTTAAATCTGTATGACCTCAGCAAAGAAATGTCTTTGGTTTCTGTGCTTAACAATTGTTCAGTTGTTATAGGCAGATTGAATGACTAAAATAAAAACTTCAGCTGATATTTATTTTTAATCTCTTATTAGAAGGAAGGGATTTTAACAGACTAGGAAATTCAAACAGTTAAATCATGCAATATTTTAAGGCAATAAAATAGATTCAGAATTTCCTTCCTGCAATTTCTCTCAGAGCACTGTTTCTTATTAAGCACCTGTAGACTCTAGAAGAAAAACAGTAGCTATTCTTCCAGTGAGCTTCAATTCTCCTACTGACTGAAGGATACAGTGGATCTATTTGGGGTGGAGGAAAGGGGAAAGAACATAAGGCTGAGATAGAAACTGGGTGAAGAAACTGGAGGAAGGTACGGAGTGACATGGTGGAAGGAGATAGGGTTGGGTTCTATGGATATATTATATACAGTGTCAGAGAAAAAATAGCACAGAGTAAGGGGTGTAATGAGGGATTCAAGTATGTTGCCATATGCATGAATAGTCAAATGTTATTCTGAAAACTGCTACTGCTGCAGTCTCACAAGCCAAACTGACCCTGGAGCTTCTTTTCAAGGTATAGAAGAAGTTTTGATGACTTTTGACGACATTGACTTAGGAGAGGTTCTGAATCAAGGCACCTGAGGGCTGCACAAAATGCTATGGTTGGAAGGGACTGTAAAGGGTAATAACAGTTCCTCCTCACAGGTCTGAATTAGCCTCTGTACTGAGTAAATTGGGGCACTTTGGGGGACGAAACTTGTGAAGTCACAACTAAAAACTTTATGAAAAATTTGCACCTGTTAAAGTTACTTTAAATATGCTATTTCTATACTATTGAATGCCTAATTTGACATTCTTAATTACTGTTTCCTGTATGACATTCGTAAAATTCACTGTGCTATTAGCTATAGAAAACAAAATGTAACAATATATTTTAGTTTTCTTTTAGTCATACAAATACATTGCAAAATGTCTCTCTGGGATAGATAAAATACAAATTTTAAATGTCAATGCTTTTTCATGTTTTTATGAAAATGTTTGATGGGGCAGTGCAGTATAAAGTGAGAAAGAGAATGTTTTTCTTCTGCATAGAAAAAAAAAAAGAATTTCCCTAGTACAAGGTAACAAAAATACTCCTTCACAAAAAAAAAAAAAAAAAAAAAAAAAAAGAAAAAGAGAGATAAATGTAGGCAAACATCTATAAATGAAAGGGAGAAAAGAGTGAAATGAGATGTGACTACTTCTGAGCACAGGGATTTTTAGGCAATATATTCATTTTCAATAGTTGTCAGAGAAGCAAATGTTCCAGAAATAAGGGAGTTGAAAAATTATCCATCATCTCTCTTGGTGAAACAAGGCCTAGCTAGAGCACGAGATACAACGGAGTCATAACTTGATGGTGTAGACAAGGTCATACTGCTGTGCAATTTCAATAGCCAAGCTGAGCAGCTTGTCTTTTCTTTTACCCCTCATTTTAAGCACTAATCATTCAAGTTTGCTTATATGACTGTCTGGTATGTTAAGTATAGAGATGACAGAAGCAACAAATTTCTGAACTATATTGACTTATATCATGGTCCCTTTTTTCTCCAGGACAACATATACTCATATGTAGTTGAAACAGGACTAGCCAAAACCTTCTCACAGATTTTTTGGGGCTTGTTGGTGGGAGATATTAATGAAAAAAAATTTGGAGAAGGTTACAATTCTAAAAATGTTCTATCTTTATGATGGTTGGAATAAGGCTTTTTGACAGGGAAAAAACTTTTAAATTAAAATACCTTGTTTTTTCTAAAAGCATTTTTTCTATTGAAATTTTTTATTTAAATACTTTAAAGTTTAACATAAAATTCAAATTTCAAAGCAAAAATTATAGTTGTCATCTGTGTTTGAAGTGAAATATTTCTTGAAATTCCATTTAAAGAAAATAATAAATGTCTCCACTTAATAATAATTTGTATTGTTTCACAAAAAGTTATTATTTAGCATCAGGCCAGATCTCTAACTTCCAATGAGTGTTCAAGAATGTTAGGTTACATTATGATCTTTTTCATCAAACACAACCTATATAGATAAAATTTTACCAATGAGTGAATAACAAATGTTAAAATATTAAAGTTATTAATTTGTTTTCAAACTATGAAAAGAGAATACTATTTACTTTCCAAACAACAAATTCCTGCACCAAGTTTACAACGCAGTAGGAAAGAGCTGCATCCTTGTCGCTTTTTGTAGCAGCCCTCTGGAAGCATTCTTTTTGTCCTGCTGGTGACTGCTGCTGCAGGGATAATAGTTCTGCTGGCTCCTTATCAAAGTTTCCATGGAGAAGAGCTGAGAACAGATGCACAGCATTCACATGCACTTGTTGCATTTATTAGCCTTTCAAGGGAAGATCAGGACAAGAGAGTACAAGAGAGTACAAGAGAGACATGGAACTCTTGGAATGGGTCAATCTTAGGGCCACGAAGTTGATCAAGGGACTGGACCATCTCTCTTACGAGGAAAAGATGAAGGAGTTGGGCCTGTTCAACCTTGACAAGAGATGATAGAAATTATCTCATTAATTTCTACGAGTATCTGAAGGTGGGATGCCAAGAGGATGGAGCCAGGCTTTTCTCGGTGGTGCTGAGCAATAGGACAAGCAGAAACTGATGCACAGAAAGTTCTGCCTGAAAATGAAGAAGAATTTCTTTACTGTGTGAGTGACCACACACTGGAACAGATTGCCCAGGGAGGATGTGCCATCTCCCTCACTGGAGATATTCAAGAGCTGTCAGGACACAATTCTGTGCCATGTGCTCTAGGATGATCCTGCTTGAGCAGGGAGGTTCGACCAGATGACCCACTATGGTCTCTTCCAACCTGACCCATTCTGTGACTCTGTGATATTTTAACTATCTGTTTAAATCCTCTTGCAATGGGTGTTTTTTACAAATACAATAAAATTCAACCAGTAGATTACTAAATTCTGTTTTTTTCAGTCTCTGAAAATTTCAATGGTGAACAAAATGTACTTCAAACTTTATAGTTGTTATTGTTTGAATAAGTTTCAGTTACTTATTAGTTTATTGAAGTACTGAGTCTCCTGACGTAACTCAGGTAATTGTACTTAGAATTAAGCTGTTGAAGCACTTCAGTATGGATTTCTCCTGTGAGCAAGAACTACAACATTCAACCTTTACAAATTAGCACTTTTTTGGGTTTTGGTCTTTTCACTGTTGAAACATAAATATAAATTCTTCTCAGAAATAAGAAAATACAGTTGCCTGAACAGAGGTATATTGTTTTAACATGCATTTGATATCTGTGAATAGTATTAATTCTCACTGGCAAAGCTAGATACACTGTATGCTTCATAAGGCCTGCTGTGGTATCAAAAGTGATTTAAATAGGATCACCCAGAAGCTGATAACCTCATGGGTGAGATTAGCTGCTGTTAAACCCACAACTGATACCTAAACTGCACTTTCTTTTCATGCCCTTAGAATAATAATGATTCATTTGATTTTTCCCGAATCAGAAATGGCAAAGGAAATAGATGGTCATATTCTTTTCCTTCCAGATGACTTTTCAGAAGGTGAAAGAATGTTTATGCAAATGCAAATAAAGATGCAATTATTGTAGCATTCACCCAGAAAATAATGTATGGCACTGAACTGGAGCATTCCAAATGCTGATACTAATATATATGACTAAACCAGGAAGAGTAAATATTATTTCTTATGAAAATTTTCCCAGAAAACAAAATAAAACATTTATTTAGGTCAAGAAAACACAACAATGTAAGTGGGATATATGCAATCTGTGAGATTAAGTTCAACATGCAGAAAGAAATTTCAAACATCATGCATTAGAGAGTTGTTAATACAACAAACAAGTTTCATATTTTAAGGCAACGTTTTCTGGAAAGATAATTATTATTATCAATATATTATCCTTTAATAGTCACTCCCCTAGCTGTTCTGTATTCTGTCACATTAAATATCTATATTTTCCTGAATGCAAACTGAGTTATTCCTCATCTCAAGTACCTGAAATACCCTGTAACTTCTAAATATGTTTCAATAGAGACCTGCTCCTTGGCCTGCATCCTGCCTCTTTCAATCTTGTCAATCTTCATCTCACTGCTGCATGGAGATTAGAGAAAATCTTGAATTTAAACAATAATGTGTTGTAGTTTAACCCCAGACAGCAACTAAGTACCACACAGCCACTTGCTCACACCCCTATCCCATCCGTGGTGAGATGGGGAGGAGGATCAGAAAAAGTAAACCCAATGGGTTGAGATAACAACAACTGAATAATTGAAACAAAGTAAAATAATATTATAATAAAAATAATAATAACTGTAATGAAAAAGGAGGAAACATAAAGAGAGAAATAAAATCCAAGGTAGACAAGTGATTAACAATACAACTGTTCACACCAGCCCAGCCCATCTCTCAGCAGCAATTGGTCCCTCCTGGCAAGATCCTCCCGGTTTGTATACTGTGTATGATATTCTATAATATGGAATATCCCTCTGGGAGTTTGTGTCAACTCTCCTGGCAGTTCTCTCACAGCTTCTTGTGCACCTCCACATTGGCAGAGCTGGGGAAATTGAAAAGTGCTTGACTGAGGGTAAGCACTACTTAGCAACAACTAAAACATCAGTGTGTTATCTACATTTCCCTCATACTAAATCCAAGATATACAGCAGTTGGAAGAAAATTCTACCAGCATTTACCAGCTTCTGGAAGGGGATTAACTCTATCCTAGCTGAAACCAGGACAAAATGAAAGATTTCTTCATCTGACTTTGCTTTTGAAATCTTTCGGGCATTTAATGAAAAAGAGATATGTAATTTGGAAAAATGTTGGTCATTAATGACTACCACCACTGTCAGTTGTAGATTAATATGTTTATACTCAAGCAGAAATTAATTAGGGCCACTTTTTTAGCTTTGCTTAGCAGACTGCTGCAATTTTATTTCAGTTTGTTATTTCCAGGTCTTAAAATTTTCAACCAAGTGTGATATTTCTCTATGTCTTTAAATTATAACTGGGAACACAACATAGTTTCCCACCCAGTTTATTATCAAACCTTCTCGAATAATCACAGGAGGTTTGTCTCATTATAAAGTGATGTTGAGCTACAGTAACAGCTCCCATGCCAATTCTCATCTTTTTGTCTCCACAGATGGAGTGAAAGGATTCCCCGTGGGTTTTTGGCAGCTCACATAATCAGATAACCTAAAAATTGCTCCAATTTTTTATAAAAGGATGTTATCTCCTCCTTAATAAAATTACCCATTCAGAATTCCTCTGATTATTTCTTAAGAAATGCCTATCATTTCCACTTTTTCAATGAAGTGTATCAAATATTGCAGCAGCAAAGTGGGTAGCACCACGTTGAGTTATGAGTAATTTCTTTCTGCTACAAGATCTTATTTTCATTTCTTTGGAGATAAAGAATCAGACAAACAAACAGGACAACAATATGTGCATTTTTTCACTTAAGAGCAGGGAAAAAAAAGAAAAATGCAGAAACTCATGGATTGCACAGGTCCAGATCTGCAGCTGTGAAATTCAGCACTGCACTGTGTTTCAGAGGGTCCAAGCTGATTTATGCCAGCTGAGAACCTGGCTTGGCTCAAAAAGCTGGATAATCAAAGATGTCAGTCTACTCTGAAAACTTTCCTTAAATAGCAGATCATGTAATCTAGGGGGACTTAGGAGAGCTTTCATTCAACTGCCTCAGCTCTATAGTCTCTTACTACCTGACAAATATAGATATCACATACACTTTTCACTTCATTTTCATCACATCTCAAAAGGAAGGCATGTATCCTTTCTCACAGTGTGTCAAAGGAACAGAAAATATTCTTAGAGTCTGAAAAGACACCCAAAACAAGCTGAATAAATGCTTATATATAGAGGTCTGTTTATTTTTTATTTTCATTAAATCAGTGGAAAGAAACAAATCCCAATTATCAGTAATGTTTTGTCTTAATTCACCAGTGTACTACTTCAGCTGCATTTCAGTATACTTCCACTGAAGTTACAAGAAAGCTACATCACCATAAACTAAACCATTCTTTATTCAGATTCCCTAATATCTGTCATCTCTATTCTTTACATGCCTACTGAATTTTGATACATATTATGAATTTCTGTTTTATTGTGTACATATAGAAGCAGGCCTATACTGTGCCCTTCTGTGCATCTGTGCACATGCTCAATGATATATATATTGTGTACACATACAGCAATAACCTCACAGTACTTGGCTCTTATCAGATAATTGCTCAAGTGTAAACTGTTTCCCACATCATATTTTAGCAGGTTGCTAAGGATATTTTACATGCTCTGAGCTGCCTATTTTTGGCTCCACATTGTAAGTCTATAATGTAACCCGTTTTAAAATATACTTAATGCTTTATATGATGTGCTGCAAATAAGTATTTAATTTGCACTTCAGTTAACAGTCATTTATTGTACAGTAAGAATCAATTGACTGCTACAAGGACCCTTTTTATGATTTAATCCACTCACAGAAAATTCAGTTGCTATCATAATATCCTCAACATTGCATCAATAGTAAATACAAAAGTAATACATTATTAGCAATGAAATGTGGGTATCTAACTCACATGAAACAAGAGCTATAGAGGAAATTAGCCATCAATTAGTCTACTTCCTTAATGTCCAAATGTATTTAAATTAATTTAGTCTTTCACTAATTAATTCAAATCAGATTTACTTTCTTGGTTTTTGAGACAACTAAATTTCTAAAGAAGGCTTTTAGCTTTACTGTTAGAGTAATGGGAGCATAGCTATAGCCACAATATATATGCACCTCAAGTCAGCAGCATTGGATTGTGATTTATAGTGCTATCTCCTAAAACACACATACAAATTGCATGCCAGGTTTGCCTTCAAAAAACTATAGGATTCCCATAAACCAGCTGCAAAATGTACTAAAATAGGTCAAAATTTAAATCATTTAAACATTTAAATAATCAATGTTTATCCGGTTGGATATTTAGTTGCACTGATGCCACACTGACAGAGAAAGAGTGACAGAGATCTACATAAAGTAGTAGAACGAAGATGAGGAATGCTGAAAGTACTGTTAGGTTATCCCTCTAGCCTCCCCCTGTTATCTGGCTTGAATAGGTATGATGCAAATTAAGATGATAGGTGGTGATAATCCGTGGCTGCTGAAGTAGAAAACTTGGTGACATGAAAAAGCTTGAGAGAATCCTGGAGAATTCAGCATTAACAAAATTGCATTGTTATTTGTTCTATTTATGTCAGCCTAAAAAACATTAAGATGAAGGTCCTAGGGTCTAGTTGCCTTTGACAAGTAATTAGACTGAAGCCTAACAGAAGCACAAAAAGCAAAGGAACAGACATTTTCAGAAGCATATTTTCCCCTTTCTCATCCGCAAAGCTTATTTTGCCAGAGTGAAAATCCATTCCTGTGCCATCTCTTCACCTTAACTTTTCTCAGACATCAGCTCAGATGCAGAGGCTTCACAGGCTGTCACAAAGGTCAGCATACATATGCTATTTCCTTTGCCAATCTTGAGAACAAAATCCAAAATCAGTTTTTCAAATCAGCAAACCCTATTTTATGGCCCAAGAAATGTGAGGATGTTGTAGATGAAAACCGAATTCCTCAATCTACTGTCAGAAGCCACAAGGCAAAACCTGCAGAGTTAAAAGAACATACATTTCTCTTTGTAGCTCTGAAAGTCAGACATCATCTCTACACCAGTAGGAATATCCAGATAATTTAAGAGGCAGACTTAAAAACAGGGTACTGCTGCTGCTGAACCCTTAAGTCAAGCTCTGAATGACAGTTGTATAGACTGCACAAAAAATGTACAGTTGACCAGAGACCTACAGGAAGGTTATGCTGATAATTGTTTAATATAATTGTCTTAGACAGTTGATCATAGAATCGGAATATCCTGAGCTGGAAGGGACCCACACAAGGATCATCAAGTCCAACTCTTGGCCCTGCACAGAACCATCCCCAAAAATCACAGCATGAGGCCAAGAGCATTGTCCACATAATTCTTGGGTTCTGTCAGGCTTGGTACTGTGACCACTTCCTTGGGGAGCTGTTACAATGCCCAAACACCCTCTGGGTAAAGAACCTTTTCCAGATATCCAACCTAAACACCCCCTAACACAGCTTCAGGCCATTCCCTCAGATCCTGTCACTGGTCACAGAGAGCAGAGATCAGTGTCTGCCCCTCTGCTTCCTCCTGTGAGGTAGCTGTAGACTGTCATGAGGTCTCTCTTCAGTCTCCTCTTCTCCAGGCTGGACAAGCCAAGTGGCCTCAGCTGCTCCTCATATGACTTTCCCTCCAGATCCTTCACCATCTTTGTAACTCTTCAATTACTTTATATCTTGCTTACATTGTGTCACCCAAACCTGCACACAGGACTCACAGTGAGGCCGCCCCAGAGCAGAGTGGGACAATCCCTCCGTTGCCCAGCTGGTGAGGCTGTGGCTGATGTTCCCAGGACAGGGTTGGCCCTGCTGTCTGCCAGGGTACTACTGATTCATCTTCAACTTGCTGTTGACCAGGACCCCCAGGTGCCTTTCCTTGGGGCTGCTCTCCAGCCTCTCATTCCCCAGTCTGTCCGTGCATCCAGTATTGCCTCCATCCCAGGTACAGAATCCAGCATTTGTCTTCGTTAAACTTCTCACAGTTGTGACTGCCCAGCCCCGTCATTTGTTCAGGTCTCTCTGCAAGGCCCCTCTGCCCTTGAGGGAGTCAAGAGCTCATCCTTTGCACAACCCTTCCAGTCCTGCATTCAAGTGGTTCATGAAGGTGTTGGAGAGCACAGGCCCTAAAATGGAGCTAGCTTTAGCCATACCCTCACCTGATGGAAAACAAACCATCTCATACCTGTACCATATGTATGTGTGTTTAAATACACTGGTGAGAATTGTACCTCCTCTAGTTCCTGCCAGTCAGCCTCAAAGCCAGCTCATCAGTCAACTGAGTGAAAAGTGGCAGCCAATGCCCATAACTTCTCATCTTGCTGTTTACCATTTTCCCATGTTACATTAATCTTGTTACTCAACTTTACAGACAGCTGATTCTCTATAATATTTCCTATTTCAGTTAGTGCTAGGCTCAGAGAAATACCTTCCTCTGTGCCCTCTTTGTTAACCAAAAAGCAAGAGTAGGAATAAAGCACTTTGTATATTGAAATTGCATCTGAGGCATTAAAGACTTTTGTACCAGTCATGAGGAAATGCACAGCTTAGGCTGTTTGTCCATTGTCTAACACCTGGTACAGCACACACCTGACTGGAGGCTGTGACTCCCAGATGCCATCATTACTCCAGTAACTAATAATAATTTCAGATTTCAGCACTGGTTTCCTCTTATCTGCAAATGTTTCCACATTCCAATAGAAAGGTAAAACCTTTACTAAGTGTTGCAAATGACTTCTATCTCTCACCTATTTTTTGAGCTGGTATAATCAGTTGTGCTGACTCTTCATGTGTCCAAGAAAGTCAAGGTGGAGGAGGACAAAGTTATCCTATATTCAGATCTTACCAGAGCATGAGCTTACAATATAGCAATGGCCGTATCATGAACCAGAAACAGAAATGACAGATCTCTGAAAACTAGGAAAAGTCTTCATAGAACTTTCATCCCTTTTATCTAGCTTGATCACAAAGCAACTTTGTGACTTATAAATTGCTCTGACACAACCAGGAGAGCTTCTTACCTCACTTCAGATCTGTTTAAAGCTATTGAATATAGGATTTATGTAGTTTTTAGTCACCATCTTCATAAAAAGCCTTATGACAATGATTGTTAGAGTTTTTCAAAGTCAGCTAAACCTTGCAATAAGAGCTAAGCAAAAAGTTCTATTAAAGCTGCAGGTGGCAAAATTATCTAATTCACCCAGTCTTCACTTTAATAGGAAGCTTTAAAGCAGCCTTTGTTATTTCCCAAGGTTTCTTAAGAGGCGTTTTAATAAACACTTTTCTGTTGTGAATCTTTTATCCATCTTCTATCTTTAGAAATTATCAACCTTAACTTCTCTCAAAAACCTTCATTAAATTTCATGATTATTTCTAGCCTGGACCTCTCTATCCCATTTAGTGTTTTTAATCATTGATTCCACAAAGACTAGCTTTGAGGATTTTTTTTTTCTCCATTTTGAGTCACACCAGGGCTACTTCTGTGAAATTCAATTAGAACCTCATAACAGGTCCCTATAAATCTCGTCACTTCAAAAAGCAAACAGTAAGATCTTGAAAGAAGGACTCTGTGACTGCCAGAAGGCGTTTATTAACACTTTGTCAGAAAAACATATTTGTTTTGGGTTGATCAATCAAATCTACTTCAAATGACAAACCCTTGAGCTCTGAATAGTGTGGACCTAAAATTCAGATTTTATTTAAAAAAAAAAAAAAGACGCTTCATCTTAGCATGAAAGACTACAGAATGAGCTGCCTATTAAGTGCAATTTAATTGCTTCAGAACATTTACTTTTACCTTCAGGTTTAGGTAAAGGCTTGTTCTCAGAACATTTGCTTTGTCACCTTGATCTGGGCCAGCAGAATAGCCATTAAGGCTTGGCAAATGATTGCTTCTCCTTTCTCAAGTCATCATTTCCCAAGCATGTCTTTTCAAGCTACAGAAAGCATTGACTAATTTGACACATTTAAGGCATGCCTACATTAGGAGAATCTGCAATAGAATACTTATGTCAATGTCACTTAAGATTGTCAGCATCTGAAGTCCAACAACTGCACAGAACATCTATTCTGGGAGGTTTCAGTGATGTTACTAATCACACCAGTGAAAACATCACCTGTACAGCTATGCTGCTATAGAATAGATCACCTTGAGATTTTTTTCTTGACGTCCAAACTGTCCAAGAAAAGAGGTCATCAGAGTGAAAGAATTTTAAGAAAGGATCAACAGCTTAAATTAGTTGTGAAGAAAAACAAGCAAAGTTGCAATAAAAAATGTAATCTATTTACCAACAAGTTTCAAAATAATAAGAGACAAACATGATATTTTTACCATTTGGGCTAGATATTTCTCCTAGCTTTGGATGTATTTTAGGTAATTATATTTTTGTCATGCAAATTGTAATGTATTAATAATTTCAGGAAACAAGATTATATTGTCTTGATAGTTGTTAAGGCATTTATTTGGGTGATGACAGAAATTTTCCTGTAAATCAGAGCAGAGTTGTATCTGAGTTGCCTGACAACCCAACCATTCTGCAGAATGCCTTAAATCTTGTCTCTTGTCTACTTTATGTGTGCTATTAAACACTCAAGAGAAAAAGAATCTCAACGCTATTTACTACTGTATTCAGTTTCAATGGTCAGGTTTTGGTGGCAGGGGGTCTACAGGGGTGACTTCTGTGATAAGCTGCCAGAAACTTTCCCCGTGACCAACAGAGCCAATGTCAAGTGTCTTCAAGGCAGACCCACTGCTGGCCAAGGCTGAGCCAATCAGAAATGGGGGTAATGCCTCTGTGATAACATATTTAAGAAGGGAAAAAGAAAAAATTATTGTGCAGATAGAATTGCGGCCAGAGAAGAGTGTGGTGAGAATATGAGAGAGGAATAACCCTGCAGACATCAAGGTCAGTGAAGGAGGAGAGTCAGCAGGTACTCCAGGCTCTGGAACAGAGATTCCCCTGCAGCCCATGGTGAAGACTGTGGTGAAGCAGCTGTGCCACTGCAGCCCATGGATGTCCATGGGGATGCAGAGATCCTCCTGCAGTCCATGGAGAAGACTCACTTTAAAGCAGGCAGATGCCTGAGAGGAGGCTGTGAACCCATGGGAATCCTGTGCTGGAGCAGGGTCCTGGCAGGGACCTGCAGACAAACAACCCCCCAAAACCACAAACAATCAGTTTCAATAAATTGTCATTTCAAATAATGGGAAACACGCCAGAAATTCCCAGGCAATTATATTTTCTGAACTGTTTTACACCAGTGTCATTCTATCAGTTCTCATTTTTACTTTTAGGTTCTAAGTCAGCTGAAATCACCGCACTCTAATGACTGAGCACATGAGACAATTTGAGCATTGTAATCACCATTCAGGTGTTCTGAATACACATAAATGTTTTAAAGTTGGGTGAATAGAGGTAGAGGGAGCATAATTATCCAGCATTGCCATCCAATGTATGTTTAATATATTCAGCAATATTTGAAGAACATGCCTTTTTTAATCAAGGGTTTTTCACTAAATGTCCTCAAGCCTACACGTATAAGGACACAATACTTACTAAAATCAATAGGAGTTTATAGCTTGGCTGCCTAAAAACTCAATATCTAATGCTCTGGATTATATTCCATAATGATTTGCCTAAGAAAAAAGCAAACTGGTAGCAGAGAAGCTTTAAACTCAAAAAATCTGTCTCCTGGGGCCACTCTTCTAATCATTCATCTACACACTTTCACCTTAAAATTCTCAAATTCCTTGTTTTGTGGAAATCTGTAAAAAAATCTGTCAAGAGTTATTTCATAAAATATCTAGAGTTATTTTAGAGAGCTCTGTTGAAAGAAAATAATATTAATCTTTACTGAAAAGGGCATGAGAATCTTACTGTTCACATATCTCAGCTTCAGCAATCATTTTCTCTTTCTATTGAAGTACATCTGACTTTTATATTATTTGCATTTGTTTCTATTTTTATCACTGATAAAATTAAATTTGTATTGGTTTCCTAAGTACAGTATAAAATATGAATTGTTTACACAGTTGCTGTTCAGATTATCCTTACTTTCCTTCTCATCTTAAGGTCATCACAGAATCACACCTTCCTCACTAACCTGATCTTGATTTCATGACTTGACTTGCTCACGAAAATAATGCCTCTTATCTTCCAAGCTGCTTATGTATTTGTGTTAAGAATAACTGAGATCTGAAGTGACTGTGCAGGCAAATTAGAATTACCACAAAAAGTCTTGTGGTAAGAGATGATTACAG
The DNA here is from genome assembly GCA_013400975.1 of Atrichornis clamosus. Taxonomy (NCBI): domain Eukaryota; kingdom Metazoa; phylum Chordata; class Aves; order Passeriformes; family Menuridae; genus Atrichornis; species Atrichornis clamosus. Next base: position 45,073 of record WBMZ01014274.1, on the reverse strand, counting down.
GATATTGAATGCCAAATTAATGAACAATCTAAAGATTTTATGTAGCCCCCAAATCACGTGTAATTTCACTAAAGAGAACAGCTAAGAATTAGCCTTCTTTAACTGTGGTTTTATTATGTCTTCAATAGGAAATTCATAAAATAATTCCAAACCTCTGATGCAAATGCCAGAATACAGGTTGAAAACTTGTTAATTCAATTAAAGACTGTCCTGAGGATGCTAATTGCTTTCTGTTCAGCGCTCACACCCTCCCATTCATTTTGACCAACTAAATAATAACTAACTTCTTGACATGTCCCAGTACCCCAGCAAGAATTCAGACCTCTCCAACACATATAACTTCATGGTACAATAGAAATATTCATTAGTCAAGAAACTAAAATGGAGATGTGCAGGCAATACTCTATCCGTTCTTAAAGTGCATATATTTATGACACACTCAGGGAAGATTTAAATGTTTTGTTTCCCAAATTAACCTGTTGATATTCAGCTGCCTAATGTCAGTTCTTAAGTGCACATCTGCATAGTCAAGTGTACATGCTTGAAGGGTCCAGGAGCAATTCCAACAGTGATTAAGGTACTCACATATTTAAAATTATGTAAATATATAACACCAGGTGTTTTGGTCAAATATGAGAAAAATATAAGCCCATGGTACACGACATTTATTCCTCTATGTGTGTATATCTGGAATTTCATTGTAAACAGACATTTCTAACTTCTCTGTGTTGCACACTAAGAGAACAACCCTTTTGAGTGTTTTCCTTCCTCTCCTATCATTGTATCTTAAAAAATTTAACGTCTTGCAGATAGAATGTTAGACTGCTAAAATATCATTTCATTTGAATTGATTATGTCTGTTTTTCCAGGTAATGCTTACCACAAAGTTCACTTCTCTCACTGGAAGAATTAATTTTGTTTTGTTGCTAGTCTGACCTACTACAAAACACATTTATGACTACTGTACATTACTGCTCACAGTGGGGAAAATCACCAAAAAACATTTGAAAACTTGAGATACAGTCAAGTACTGCATAAAGTTGATCACATGTTATTTCCATATCAGTTTGTACCATCTTCATTAGTGCTGGATGTCAACCTAAATGAAACCTGTTTCCAGTCACCACATACCTATGCCAAAATTTAAAGAGTTAATGGTCTGAACAGCAGAAAAACGTAAGAGCAAAAAGGGTACAAAGTTATGTATAGCAATTAATGAGTATGTAATATTAACAGCCATTTGTTCTTGGGCAGTATTTTTTGACTTGCCTTCCTATTCAATGATCATTATTTCAACATTACAGTGTCATGGGGGAGTGTTTGAATGGTGAGAACATAGGGAAAAGGACAATATAAAAATAGAAATAATAGAGACATTTAAAGAAATTAAATTCAGAGAAAAACTTTTCTATGATTTTGTGGCATTATTTGCTTAGAATTCTTAAGAGCAAGTCTGAGACATCTGTATTCAGATAATCCAACTTACAAAAGAAGTCAGGAAAACAAAGATGACAAAAATATTTTAATGCAGAGCTGCTTCCTATAAGACATGCAAATCACATTCTGATTGCATAAAAATCACCTCTCCCTCAGCCTTCATTCTGCCATTATTAAAAATAATACACACAGAAAAACACCCTATAGTGTTTCTCAAGGTTCCCTGCAGATATATATAAAAAGGGCAAAACCATCTACTCTACAGAGAAAAATAGCAGAGTTGGGAGTCCTGTGTAACTGAATCTGAAATACATCATTTGTAACAGAAGGGAACACAGCAAAAAACATACTCAAGCTTCCAGAAGTAAGCATAATATATAAGATATGCATAATTTAGAAGCTGAATTCTAGTTCAAGAAACATAGGAGAGTTTAGAGTTTTAGACCTAAGCCTTATCTCTCCTAAATGACTCCAGTCCTGTCTTGGCAAAAGAACTAATACAGTTGAATTAGTGTACCTGAAAAAAATACACCTGAAAAAATGCCTCCCTTTGCCATTATGGCTGCAGTGTATCAAGATATAAGTATGTGCAGAGAATCTGCAATGTTTTAATGACATAGGTGAAGCTTCCTAGTTACTTCAAACAGGTGAAAATAAAACAAAAATGTTTTGCCATACTGTCTCTAACACATACAACTACAACAAAATATAGAAAGACATAATCTAATTTTGGATTCTGAGACTGCTGTGGTGACTTGACGCCAGCTAGCAGCTAAGTACCCACAGGACTACTTACCCCTTGCACTCCCCCAAGAGGGGCAGGGGAGAAAATAAGAATAACAACAGAGAGAAAACACATGCTTTTGATAAAAGAAATACAGGGAAATCACTGAGCAAGTATTGCTAAGGACAGAACAGACATGGAGAATTTAACTTAATTTGAAACATTTAGTTACTGACTTGCGTATTGGGAAATAAAACACTAAACATTTAAACACTGGGGAAAAACCTCTTTCTTCCTCATTTTCCAAGCTCAACTTAACTACAGACACCTGCTCTCCTCCCTCATCCTCCATGTTAGTGCCACAGGCTACATTCGGTTCCCTTTGGTGAGGCAACATGCATCTTAGGAGAGTGGAGTGATGGTGCAGGGGTTTCCTTCAGCCTCTCTTTGTTTCTCATTCTTTTCTTCCACTGCTCCTTCCAAATAGTTTCCATTGCTCTGGCATGAGTTGTCAACAAGACACAGGCCCTTCAGGGAAGCTTCTTCTGCATGGATTACCCACAGACCACAGTCCCTTCTGTGATGTGCCTCTTCCAGCATGGAACACCTCCTTCTGCTCTGTCCTTGGTCTTTTTATCTCCTTTTCTCCCATGTCCTGATTGGGTGAGAGGGGAGCAATGATACTCTTTTTTACAGTTCATAAACTTTTGTAAATACAGACTGAGGAGCTTATTACAGGTCAAGACACAGATTCAGTACTCACTTTTCTAAGCAGAAATATCCCTGATTCTCCACCCCAGATTTGAATCTCAGGTGAGGAGAGGGAAGCAATATAGGGCAAAGAATGAACACATCAATTTCAGGGTTTCCTCAGGACCCAGTTTTAGTTCTAAGTTCTTTGACAGCAGATTGAATCAACTACAATACCGCTGACATATTTTCTCTCCATTTGATATGAGACTACCTTATGGAAAAAGAATCAGCACGCTCCTCAACTGCGTGTCTTCCAAAGGGAATGGTACAAGAATTAGTAGATGAACTTTGTCATGACACTACTACTTTCATTGCAAAGCACACAGGATAAGGGGCAAAGTAAGGGGATAAGAGTTATGCTAATGTGCAGACCTTCATCACATGTCTTGTAGAAGATGAAAAGACCCTTCACTTCAAATATCTCCATGCATAATGATAGAAAACCTCCATGTAGAAGCGCCTTAGCATCACCAAAATTTACAGCAGTTCATAGCACGGGAGAAGGTGGCCTCTGAATTTGTTGCAGACTTAGTTGCTCTTTTGGTACAGCACCATAAACTCTGCTAATTAGCCACTGATTCCAGTCAGACGTTGAATGGACACCACAGAAACCCTCCACAACGTTTACCCCTTCAAATCATAGAAGATGCTTTCAAGTTTAGACCCACTTCTTTTTAAAATGAGAAAATACTAAAACCAGTCCATTTTAGACTAAGTAGAAGAGCACAAAAACTTTTACATCACTGCATAAAATCTTTTAGCCAACAAAACCAAAACTAATGATTCTTCAGGTGTACCTCCTATGATTGCTAAATAGCATAAATGGAAAATAAGCTTCTGGTGTAATTAATACAGTACTCATTATTTATTTTCTCCTAATTGAAATCACTATGAAGAAATTATATCCACATCTGGGGTGAAGCCGTTCTTGGAGCAGAATACAGTGGTCATCATAGGTTCAGTAGCATAGTACAGTAGCTTTTCAAGGGCGGATTACCTTGTGGAAAATACATTATTAAATAGCTAACAATGTAGCTTACAAGCTGCAATCTGTCCAGACCACATTTTTTTCTTGTTCAGAGTTCACTGGGATCTTTAATGACCCAAAGTAGGTTTCTCCTTGGTTCTCTCTCAAAAGCACTTCAGCTATTATTTTAGAATCCTGAATGCTAGATATCACACCAGTGAAGAGCTAAAGGAAAATGAAAAGGGCAAAATGTCAGTAGTATATATTGTTTTAGTATAAAGAATCCCTGAAAGCTCAGGAAACATATCTTTTTAATGAGAAACAACAGTTTGTAGCCAGCTGTTCCTCATCATTATGAAAATGTTAGCTCCAGCAAGATGTACAAATGGGGACTATAAACACAGTACATTGTAAATAAAGCCTGCATGGATAATCTTACCTATTAATATAAAAAGCACTGAGAAGAGACAAACTGAGCTCATATACTGACTGACAATTTAGGGCAAAACACACTGTTTTTCTTCACCACCTCAACGAGAAATTGAATGTAACATGGGTCCAACAACAACTGAGCCTCCTTAATGTGTCTATTAAAATGCGAATTGAAGTGCTGAGTGGAAAAACATGGTCCTGCATATGAATTTGATGGACACTCTTTTGAGTTCTTTTACATCATTAGACTTTACACACAATAGGATCATCCATTGGACTTCTTTTCAAAACACAGCATAAGTGTGGATTTGTGCAGCTTTTCTGAAAGCTATTATGAAAAACATACAAGTGCAGGCAAGGAGCTAAGTTTATCACAAACCTCAGAATATTTTCTGCCTTAATAATAACAGGGGGCTAGCCAGAGATGATGGAGTTGCACCAGGTATGTCAACATTTTCTGGTCTGTGGTTAAAGACTCTCTACTCCTGTCTAAGATTAAGTATTTAGAATTTATCTGACAGAAAAACAACTGAAAAAAAATCAAGAACCTTATCCATGAGTTCTCCACAGCAATTTGCTCTTCAGGGTTTCCTTTTATTTTAAATATTTCCATAATAAACCAGGGGAACAAAAAACAAAATACAAAAACTAAAACAAACAAATAGACAAGCAAAAACAAAACCCAAATTTAAACAAAACCAAAAAACACAGAGCACAAAAAAAATCCCAAAAAACAAAACCCCAAACAAACACAAAACCTAAGCAAAACAAAACACCACATTCACCATATAAGCTATTTTTCCATAGAGCTATATTAATACCAATTAGGCAGAAAGACTTTTCCCGGTTATAATTGGGACAATAAAAGACAATTAACTTTAGGAGGATTTCTTTCATTAATTCTTTTTCTTTTCTTTTCTTTTCTTTTCTTTAACTCCAGGAATTTGGAGTAGGTTTAGTGCCCGATGGTAATAAACTGTCAGTGCTGTCAAGCAAAATTATTCGGAGACCTTAAAGGGGCTTTGTTGATCACATTTTTCAATTAACCTCTGCATTTTAACTTCACCATAATGCCTGTGCCAATTCACACCAAGGAACAAAGAAAAATCCTCATTTCCTGTCATTATTTCCTGACTTCATAAAATCAAGGGGCTTGGGTCTTTTTCCCTTTTTGCACCCTTTTTTAACACAGGGAGAAAGAGGATGTATATTTCAGATTACAGAAGACCACCAGAAGGGGAAAAGGGTTTAATAAAAATTACATTTCTACATTAACCTTTCTTTCCATTTCTGCTTATGAAGTGAGGGAAGTAATTTCCATACAGAAAGCATGTTTTAGAAGTCCTAGATTTTAACTTGAGGAACTTGAAATAGATACGCAAGGTTCAATACTAAACTAAACTCAAGTTTTAGAATGCAATCACAAAGAGAAAATAATAATTTTATACCTCTAAACATCTTTGCATGGCAAGAGAAGCACTACATGCCTAAGAATTCTGGCATTCCTTTCAGAGCAGCCATAATTTAAAGCAGCATTAACTAAACGAGTCTAACTGTTAAGGTATTACTGAAATCTCATAGCTCTGACTCAGATATGTTTGACTACATGGAATAATACTCCTTTTTTTCTACTTTCTCTCCTTCCTTACCTCATCTTCCCAAATTGGTGCTGACCATCCTCATCTAGAAAAGAAAGGAATGTAGCTGCATGCCTGAACTTGAGCAGTTTGCATAGGCACTTTCACAGATCTCTTAAATAATGTTACTTGTGTGGGATGGGGCTCAAATCATCTAATGCTTGATATCCAGCTGCTTATATGGAATCTTGGAAGCTAGTCCCCCTTGGCTCTCTTTCAGGTCAGTGGAGAGTAATGAGCACTTTCAAGGTTTGATTCATTTCACTTCTCTTAGACAGCTGCTTTAGGATGAGATAAATTGCACTTCAGACTCTACTCACTATATTGACTACATCTCCACAAACTATGAATGGAACCCAGGGCACAAATATTACCCTTGATGAATCCAATCCTTCCTATTTTTTCCATTACCTGCTCCAGGTGCATCAACCAAAGGATCACTGACTATATTCAGAAAGTTAGTGATTATTAAACATGCAATAAGACTGATAAACAATAAGCAAATTTTAGAGAAAAAGAACTGAGGTGAGAATTTGAAGTGTTATTTGGGGGATGGCACTGAATTTCAGTACACTGATTTTTTTTTTTTCCCCATACTAACATGTCCCTGCTGAATGCTGACAGCCAAATAAATTGTTAATTCTCAACTAATTTTTTTTTTTCCCAAACTGCAGGTACATGAATTCTCAGCTATTCACTAATAATAAATCATTTAAAAAGCCGTGAGTTTTTCACTGCATGATCAGGCATATGACAACTTGTAAAGTAGGAGCTAAGCATGACTGATACTGAGAAACACTCTTGTCCAATGTTTTACCTGGGTAGCAGCTGCATAAAATCTGAAGGTATTTGAAAGAAGCCTATATCAAACTGAGAAGCAGGGGGCTTGACTAGTATTAGACTCATCAATTCAAGTATATCACACAGTCTCCAAAGTCAGGACAGGACATCGCTTGCTGTACAGTCTTTAAATGAAAAAGTAGGATCTAAACAACAGGGAACTCAAGTCCAGAGTCAGAATGATAAGTGTGAAGAAGACCAGGCTAAGGCACGTATTTTAGGTCATGTTGGTATGCAGTGTATGTGTGTGTATGCCTCACTAGGCAGGAGAGCTGGCTGACAGTCAAGACTTACTAGTTTGGTTGCAGTCCTATATTAAAACACTTTGAACATACAAGTATCTCTGAATCACTCTGTGCACCAGCTCTGCTTGAACTCCTCCAGTTAGCATGCTTGCAAACTTTTTTATTTGTAAACTCAGCACCTGTATAAAGCTAGATGTCTATCATTTTCCAGGAACCACAGCTGTGAACCATCTCCTGAGATAAATGAAATCAGATCAGACCTTTCAAGAAAGGAGAAAAAGTAAATAGCATCACTGACCCACTTTCTTACCTACTCTATTTACTTAATAAATACCCCTGAGTTTGTACAGTCTTTGGGGATTTGGGAGATCCAGGCTTAAACAACTTTTTGTCTCCATTGACTAGAAATCACATCCTTTGCCTACCATCCCAAGTCTGCCCTAACCACAGAACTATAGATTATTTTGAGGTGGCAACCCTGTTTCTCTCCTGTGAGGTAGATTTATTACCAATATATGCCTTGGCATAGAATAGTCTGCAATAGTCTGCTCATGAGAGTGCAGGCCTGCTCCCAGAGCAGATGTGGATCTCAGAATCTGCTCCACATATTAGGTAAGAGAATAGGTTCCATCAAATAGCAATTAAGGTCAGAAGAGAATGATGACAAAAAGTGTATTGCAAGTCACCAAATTCCTTCTAGTGAACATAGGAGTACAGCACCACTAAATACTTCAGGCCTCAAAAATAAATGAATAGCAAAGGTAAAATTAGAAATGTTTATGTAAAGTAGTATTTCATGAATACAGAAGGTAGAAAGACAGTTCCTTCAACTTCACAGGCAAATGCAAATGTTTCCCTCCTAAAAAAATGCAAGTTCAAATTGCATTAGAACTTACAAGCTTTGGAGAATTTTAATCTTCACAGGGTGCACATTAAATAAATTATTCTGACAAGAATTGACTGAAAGGTAGCTTTCTCCTGGCAACATCTCTATTCATATTTTCCTTGAACATAACAAATCCAAAGTGCTTGAAAATTGTGGTAGGATGAAGTTTTCAGCTAGTGGTAAAAGATCTATAATCTTTATTTTGTAGATTGTATCGACTTGATTGGAAGTAAAGGAACCACAGCTAGCAGATCTAACAACAAAGCTACTACCCATGGACTGGTGATCAAACAGGAGAAAAAAGAGTAGGTAAAGGGCAAGGGAAGATTCTCATACACAACAAGAAATTTACATCAAAGTTTAGAAACTTGAATGAGTGGATTCATTCAGATATCTCGGAATTACCATCACAAAGGAGAGAAAGTCTGAAGCAGAAATCAAAAGTAGAATTGCTTTTGTGATATCAGCATTTGCAAAGTTCAACATAACCTGACAAGACAAGGATACCTCAAGTGCATCAAAGAAAAACTTAGAATAATAGAGAATGCCATAGACATAAAAATACATGAAACCTAGACTCCAGCATTATGGACCAAATGACACATTCAGGCCTTTACATTAAAATGCCTCCAAATAAACATACGCTGCATAGGAATAATAACTCTATTAGAATGAACATTTCTGAAATAATTGCATCCCATGAGTCTGTGCAAGCAACTGAAAAAAGAGACAGTTGCTGGGCTGGCTTCATCATGTGAGGAAGGCAACAGGCCTTGCAAGCACAACACAGCAGACAAAAGTCAAAAAGTAGAGGAAAAAAAGGCTCCCATATGCCATATCTAGCATATAAAGAGTGTACACTCTGGATGGCTTGATTGGTATTTTGTTGTGTGGCACTGTTAAACTCTGTCCAGAAACGGGCTTAGCACTTCATCAGTAATGGTTTTTAAGGTCATATTGTAAGATGATCTAACATTAATTTTTTCTTAAATATTTGTTATACAACTATATACTTACGTATTAGTTTAAACATGCATTGCAGCTTAACTGTTGGTACACCTAAATACATATTTCCTCCATAAATATTAAGGACTGGGAGACAACCAGTCTACCCCTGAGTTTGTGCAAAGCAGTAGGTTGTGCATGACCTCAGTTTGCTAAGTCATGGAATTTTTCTTCTCTCTTAAGTTTCTGTAGAAGGAGGACCAGATGACCCCATTGTCGTCCCTTGAAACCTTACCCCTTGCTGAGCAGTCATCTGTCCTGAAAGAGGTGGAACACTCCTTTGAAAAAAATTGAACAGTTAAAAATACACTTCGTGTATTTTGTATCAGTGGTTTTAATAGAAAAACTTATTGTGAGAAATTCAAGCACAAAGACAGCAGATAGAACAAAAACAGTTTGCACAAGCCAATCTTTACAGGACCTATTCCCAGTGTTCCTGTTCATTTCAGATGTTTAAAGCTAAAAACTGTTGAGTATTCTAAGCACAGACACACCTAATGCTGAATCATATATGTTGCTCAGGACAGAGTGGGCCATAAATTAGCCATGAGAAACCAGTGGAGGGAGGTTTTTTCTGAACAAAATACGTACTTCACACAATCAGTCACAGAAGAAGGCATGGATATATTGCACATCAGTCAAATTAGACTCATTGGAGTAAACATTTCCCATGACTTAAGAAGTTTGCGTAAATCTGAGCAGAAAGATTGAATGGAAAGGATATGTATGGCTTCAGCATAGAATCCAAAAAGTCCAAAATTTACAACAGATAGAAAAAGATCTACACAATAGTTGAATAAATTAATTTGAAAGTTGTGAGAATAAAGGAACTTAATATTTTTTTTAGTATTATATGTTTTATCTTCTTACTCATGAAGAAAAAGGACTGAAACCTTAATGAATGGTAGGAAGTATATTTAAAAACCAAAACTCTAAAAATCTTTTTAAAACTTCTAATTAAATATTTAAGGTATTTATTGAGTATAAATGTTAATGGTACAAATTATATAATTATTTTCTAACTGTAATGCAAATCATACAGATTGGATATAAACATAAATACTTATTGTGTCTTTTAGGGATTTTTAAACTTTTTTGGGTTTTGATAAAGATAAGATGCTATCATTTCAGCAGTCTATTGCAAAATCTCTGCAAAAAAGAAGATAACCAGATTTGCACAACCTAGATGTATCTTTCAATGTGAATACATGGACTTAATTCTGTGCTGCATAAATGCAGCTTTAATGATGTCAAAGGAAATCTAGCTACCTTCCTAATTATACATAGGTTTATGAATTGCTGCAAAAAAAGGCTGAACATAACTATGATAATTTTTTTGTGTGTTGGTTTTAGTGCACAAATTAAATCCTAGTGAATTATTCACTCAGTTTACAATGGAATAATTCCAGTCAGATCAATGGAACTAAACAATATAACCCAACTGGGAGTCTATCCAATGGTGTTCCTAGAGTTATTTTAACTTGTTTTAGTTAAATAGCACACAACATAATTTTCCTTTTTTCTATTGATGCAACATTATCATTCTGTTTTATATCATATAAATTCAAAACATTAGTTTTACAAGATCCTGTTTCTGTGGGAGTAAGATGCCACTTTTTTTTTTTAAAGTAGTCCATTTTATATGAATACAGATTAGTGTGCATGTATTTTCCACAACATATTTGCACATCTATCTGGTAGTCTATCCAGTCATAGTAAGTGAAGCTCCATAAGGTCCTCAGGAAAGATACTGCATGACAGCAAGCTACAACCACGGCAAAAATTTGTCTTGTATGCATATTCTCCCTATCTTTCAAAGAGCCTAGAAGGTTCTGTGCATTGTTTTGGTTACACGAGGCAGCCTATGGCTCCCTCATTCCATTGCCAAGGCATCCCATCAGCCCTTCAGGCACAACCTGGGGAGCGGATTGTGCTTTGTGCATGTACATGTACAGTGAAGTGATTTGGGCAGGTACAGTAAATCCAACAATGTCAGCAAGCACTGGACCAGGTACATCTGTGCAGATGAGCTGAAATTTATATTTGTCATGATGAGATGGAGAGGTAGCATTGTTTTTGGGTTGTACTGCAGGTCAGACACCATTCAGACACCACTTAATACATTCTGATATTTTTAAAATGTACATGAGGTGTCCAGTGTGTTCTCACAGTTCCCTACTTTTTTTACCATGTTACTGGGAGTAGCATTTCATAAAGGAAGCAAGAGTTATCTCAGCAGTGAAAATGGTTTCCCAGACTGCTCCTACTCTGTCTGAATTCCTGATGCTCTGGTAAGGAGTACTATGAATCTGCACAAAGCACTGAAAGAATTTCATCCAATATTTCTCACATTAATAGTTTGGATAAGTTATTTATGGCTTCACAGACTCCTATCATGGTTAATGTCAGTGATTAGCTAAGATGATCCCTTGGTACTCTAGCAACTGGTCTGACTGCCTAAGAGCAAAGCATTCAAATCTTTGTCATGGACATTGATTCTGTCACTTCAGAACAAGCTTTCGCAGATTCAAAGTATTCCCCATTGCCAGAACACTGCCATTTCCTCCAGAAAATTGACTATCTCATGATTTACTCTTCTCAACAATGATCAGATCCTTTGGGCCTGACCTCTACTGCCATACAAATCTGAAGAATATTAAAGATCATGTTGTGAAGAAATAAGGACACAGATACACAAGCTACCAAGTTCTTTTCAGCATTCAACAGGCATTCCATGCTGGGCAGTTGAAAGTCTGTGTAACATAGTTTTCAGAGGTCTGAGACCCAGGATTTAGCTCTTACATCACATTTTTTCATAACATCTCACATACAATCCACAATGGGAGAAACTCATAGGACTGTAGCCATCAATACATAGAAAATCTGAAAAGTAAAATATAGTTTTAAATAAACAGGGAAATAAGTCATGCAAAACAAAGACTACACTCTCCATTTTTTTGCCACTGTCACCTGGATACAATGCTAAAGGCAAGGGATTTTCATGTAAAATGCTAATGAATTTCCTAGGAACCTAGCTTCAACAAAGCTGAAACGCATCTGTTCAGTTTCAGTGAGACTTGAATACACTGGGTAACCTCTTGAGAACTCCTGATACATCTTTGGTATGGGTAATAGAGAAGAAAAGCAAACCTGAAGGAGTCAGCTAGACTATTAAATATTTTTATGCACCTGTTTTAAAATCTCAAATCTTTGCTGAGTTATGAAAAAGACAATCTGTTAGTCTGACCTGCACTGAACTGATCATTTTCAGAACTCATTGATATAAACATTCTCCAGAGTTAATTGGCATCCACATTGGACCTATTTAGTAACTGGGGAATGCTGCACCATAGGACAATTTCCAGTCATGTCTTATTTTATGCAAGTCCACAGTCTCATGCCACAACTAAATATTAAAAAAATGCACAACTATAGTTGGTAGAGTGGAAAAGTGGTAGAGTGGAAAAAGTAACATTTTCTTTAGGCACAGAGCACACAAAGAAAAATACTGCCAGAAAGTCAGAAAGTCGAGAAGTGTATGCTCTCAAAGGACCCTGAGCTACTAAGGTTTTTGACAATACAAGAGCAGTCAGGTGCCAAGGCTCAGCAGGACTAGTCATATCTTGGATAGCTTCCATCTGCCTCCAAGCAAAAAGGCACTAAGACTCAAACATCTGTATGCATGAAAATGAAACAAAGCATTTGGCAATACCAAGAATACATCCAGTATAGAAATTGATTTAATAATTTCTAAACAGGTGAGTGAAAGTGTATGCCTAAGCCAGAAGACCAAAGATATTTCTGTACCTTCCAGTTTAATAATGCATACCAAGGTTCAACTACTTGAGCAAAGGAAAAGCCTTTCATAGGTGGCTGTTCCCATTGAAGGGCAGACTGAGACATCATCTTTCATGCATTATGGGATCAGTTACTTTTTCAAAGGAAGTCCAAAGCAGCTAAGCTGTGTCCTATATATTTCTCTAGGAGAATTTTCATATGTGTAGAGTATCGCCCCAACTATTAAAAAAATGGGAGTCTGTGCCAGTTAGCATGAGACAGATAACATTTAGTTCATTAGAGAAATGCTGGACTCCTTTTTGCCTTTTGATAGAAGAGGACAACAGGAAGTAAAAAAAGCTGCTCTGTGTGAGTTCTTCACCCAACTAGTTACAAATGTGAGATCATAATAGCCTTTAACATCTTACTTACCTAATTTAGTTAGAAGTGTACTATATAGAAAAGAGTAGAAAGAATAGTATTGGTAGTAGTGGTAGATTAAGGTATTGTACTTCATTTTAGACAATCACAAGAAGCCATTTTCTGACATAAAGCATAATATAGCAAATAAAATGTCTGTTTATGTGACATGAACAGTAAAAGATGGGAAAGGCACATGTCCTCCTCATACCCTTACCAAAAAACACACCACTAAGCCAATCAGTTACATTAAATAATCAAACAATACACCACTAAGACAATCAGTTACAGTGTTGTTCCAGAGATTCTGAGACTTAGAACATATAAAAGCACCAAGTGACCACTCATGCAGAAGCTAACTATACCTAAGTACAAACACAAGTCACTGTTTGTGATCTGTTTACCCCTGTTCTGACAGGAACCCCCAAAACAGCACATGGCTTCCCAAAAAACAATTAAAGGCAATTGTATTTGTATACCAAATGAAGGAGCCTCACTAAGAAACACCTGGAAAGATTACTCAGAGCAATGGTAAAAGGTGATTCAGAGGGCAATGGGAAGAAGATATTTTGCTACAAACACTGGTTTAAAAGTTGAAAGTAAGTCTGGGATTTTAGACAAGAGTTTAAGAAACTGGAAAGATATATAGCTACCAAGGATTTAATTTTTTGTTTCTAAACTTCTTTTCAGGTTTGTACCCACAGCATTGTTATATCCACCTTTATTTTGTTTCAGTGCTAAATCTAGATTATGTTGGGGCAAGAAGATGACTGTGAAATAATTCAAGCTCAAGATGTACTACCTCCACAGAGCTGGCACATATAAAATGATACGCTCAGAGCCCAGAAGAATAGAATCCAGCAGCATGTATCTGAAAATCAGAAACTGGAGACTTTTTCCTATCAAGCTGAAAGAAGGAAAATATTATATCAGGACACAATTTTTTTAGAAAGGGGATCTTTACAGCAACATTAACTAGGGTCTCTCCTGAAAAGTAAGTGAGTAATGAGGTCTCCTCAGGATTCAGGCAATCCCCCAAGTATCACAGGTAAGAGTTAAGTTTGCAGAAGTCTCCATAAGAGAAACAGTAAAAGAGGCAGGAAAAGAAAGAAAGAAAGAAGAAAGAAGGAAGGAAAGAAAGGAAGAAAGGAAGAAAGAAAGGAAGAAAGGAAGAAAGAAAGGAAGAAAGGAAGAAAGAAAGGAAGAAAGGAAGAAAGAAAGGAAGAAAGGAAGAAAGAAAGGAAGAAAGGAAGAAAGAAAGGAAGAAAGGAAGAAAGAAAGGAAGAAAGGAAGAAAGAAAGGAAGAAAGGAAGAAAGAAAGGAAGAAAGGAAGAAAGAAAGGAAGAAAGGAAGAAAGAAAGGAAGAAAGGAAGAAAGAAAGGAAGAAAGGAAGAAAGAAAGGAGCCCAAGAAAGCCCAGGAAAGCAAATAAAATGTCACTAGAATGGAACTTTTGAGAAAAATGCAAATAATTTCCTGTTTGAAACTTTCTATTTAGGAGAAACAAAAAACTGGCTAAAAAACTCCTCTATCAGTTTCTCCACCTAACTGAGACTATCAAGAGGCCAAATTAGTCAACTATCACAGGACAGAATGGACAGCTAAACAGCATTATTATTGCTTGTACTACTGCTAGTGCTGTCCAGTCATGTCTCTGATTCATTACTCTCTGTGAAAGAGATACCTTCTGGCCCCAAGGTATTAACAGCTAAACTATCTCCACCTACTGAGGGCTCCGTGTTGCACGGCTGCATGGGACAGTAGAAATATTTTCCAAACCTCATTTCCAATCTGTTTCCTCATCAACAATGATCCCAACAATCAATGTTCCCACAACATTCTGAGCCAGCTTTCATCTACTACTAGAAGATATTTTGTTACTATGATGGAACATAGTTCTTATTTAGCCTCAATGAAATGATAATTAATTTCTGAAGGGAAGGATATATTTAATAGTGTAACCACACAGGCTTTTAACCACCCAAATTATCAAATTAAGGAAGAACACAGAGAAGCATAATTTCTCTCATTCCTGTAGGTAATGCTCAACACAAATACTTACAGTTATAACCCATCAGTTCTGTCCTCTCAGACAATCTTCTACATCAGACAGAGCACTTCTAAACATCAGCAGGGAGTACATCCTAGTACCAAATCTGCCAGGACTCCTCACTCCATGGACTCAGTTGAGAACACCTCAGCTACCCAAACCAAACCACGGTACTTTCTTCCACTGTCCATTCCTTCTGTAATTACCAACATGTATCAGAACACATTAAAGGGATCTGCAGTAAGTGCTCCTCTCCAGGTGTAGAACTGACTCAAACACCCTTAATGTCTAACTCTGAGGGTGCAAGACCATGCAAAAATCCAGAGAATAAAGGCAGTAACACCTCATTTAGGAAGCACTAGATGGAGATGGCATTTTGGTAGCCAGGCAATAACAATTTCTATTTGTTCCAAAAATTACAAATTTGTTCCTGTTTTCTATGCTACAGAGGAATGGGTAATACATTCAACTAGTTTAACTGAAAAAAGATATCCAACTACCATGATCCCTGTAACATGCAGTGTATCCCTGTAACATGCATCTTTCTGAAATATGGGTTAGACCAATACATCCACACTATTTTTCATTAAAATATCCATTATGCCTTATTAGAAAATGTGCTTTCACACCCAAGCACACTATATAATAATAATAATTAACTAAATCCCTAGATTTAATTTAAATATAATAAGAATCCTTACATCTGCAAATATTCACTAGCAATCGTTTACAAATAAAAAAAGTATAAAATAGTGGAAATGAAGAGCCAAGGGGACAGCATGATCTCAACATGGTATCTTGATATCTTTTGTATATAAAATTTTGTTGTACCTCACCTGTTACAGAAGCAAAGTAAATATGACAGGAAAACACCTCGGTAATAGTTATTGTTATTATTATTACAATTAGAGTCACACAAAACATGAATTGTAAGTGAGTTGCATACCTTCTGTGTGTGACTTCTGTAAGGAAGTCATACAAGCCAAAGTCATTCTACAAACTGGGAAAAATAGAAACACACCTAGTGCTGATGTTATTTTGCAACACGGTATTTTACGACTAACCTGAACATCCCTTAATACATATACTGTTATCTACAGAAGAAGGAAATAAATAAAAACCTTTTTCTGTATTTAGGATTTATTGACACTGAGATGTATGCTCTACACTGCACTGAAGTCCCTACAGTGTTAATACTTGTTTCTTGAAGCAGTAGATTTCCTATCAGGAAAAAAATAAAAATCAACCAACCCACACTACTTTTGATTAGAACAGTTTAATCCTAATCCCTTTTCTCTGATCTTGGCAGAGGATTTTAAGCAAGTAACTATATTTAAATAACTACCCAGAATTAATCCTTTTGGCTGCTCAAGGCATGAAGGGAAAGCAGTCAGAAACAAAGAATTCAGAAACATGTTGCAGCTGTTTCATAGAATTAACTATTTATAATTGTAAAGATTCTCTTTTCTTTTTTCTTTTCTTTATGTATGTGTGTGTGTGGTGCCAGGACAACCTTCAGCTGCGTTACGTGTCCTTTCCTTTTCAAAATAGCAAATATTAAGAGAGGGCCAGAGTAGGTATAAACATTTTCAGCATGAAGTTAAGTGTTTCTGACAGTTTACAGTGTGCAGCACAAGGCTATATCTAGAAAGAAGATTCTTTTGTCTGTATTGCTTGGGTTGATTTAAAAGAACTGGGGGAAAAACTTTCCCTTTTTTAGTTTCAGTAGTAATAGGTTGAAAGTGTCAAGCTTATTCCTAGTTTTCAAAATTTAGAATTGTATGTACTGAGAAGGAATTTGATGTGTAGCAGTAGTTCCCCTGATCCTACCTTTCTCACTTAACATTTGGTTCTTTCCAGATACAATGGACAAATTTAACACAAGAACCCCATCCAAGGTGTAAGCAAATCTTTTTAGACCCATTTTAAATAGCAAAAATTGAGCACAAAAGTACATAATGCACATAAGTATATGTTATGATGAAATACTGTTATATTGAGTAACTAATTTTTAGTGCATGAGTGTCTATGCCTTGTTCAAAGACAGGATCCTTATAGTTAGTTCTCAGAATCTCTCAATCTGCAGCATACATTTCAAAACATAAAAAACCAGTTCAAAATATACAAAATAGAATGAAGAGTGTACTCCAACTATATCACTGACTTCTGTGAATGACAATCTGACAATTTCTAGGTAGAGGAGAGCAGTTGGTTTTGTTTGGGAATTTTTTAGGGGGGTTACTTTTCCAAGACTGTATTAGCAAAGATGATCAAAGAGTGGGAAGAACTAAAATACTGTATAAATTATCTTTCATTTTTTCTAAATAATTAGTGTTTATTCACCCAAAGTGTGAGCTGTATTGGCACGTTACCCATTATTATAACATTTCAACAAATCACCATCAATCTTTACAGTATCAATAAGGATGCGCCCCTGTAGACATCATGAATCAGAAGCTTAAATATGGAGAAAATAAAATTGTTCAAGGTCAGACAAAGAGCTAGGGGCAATAGTAGATTTCTTTTCCTAGCCTTAGGTATGATACCTTGCTTCTTGAACTAATATAGAAATTATTAGCTTAGTTAAGACTTAATGAAGTAGGAAAGTTTTAAAAAATTCTTCAAAAAAATTACAATTCCTTGTCTAAAAGAAATACAAGTTTTGATAGCAAGTTCCTATGTCTTGGTCATTCATCAGACTTTAATAATTTTTTTTATGGTGTTTTCTCATTTTTCCTGAATCCTATGCATCAGATCTCTTTTACATGGACTAGTCCTCATTTTCCTTTCCTTGCATATTTATGTGAATGTTTAAGATATCAATAACACAGACCCCTTTACAAAAGATTCCCTTATAATTCTTTAATCAGATCACTTTCATAGTCCTTGGGCCATATTTCTTACATTTGCATTGTACATTCATATCTCTCTAAATGACAGATTTTCTATTTTGTACTATTTTATATCCTTCATCCTGATTACATTAGCAAAACCCTAGATCCAATTAAAAAGCATCTCTTAATTCAGATGTAAGTAATGTGCTCAAATTTCCAAAGCACACTCTGTAAATACTTGGACAGAGAAGAAGATTGGAGTTTTTTAATTCTCCTGCATTTTGGAGCAGGATATATGGCACACATGAGAATAAAGTAGTATCAACTGGGAAACCAGTCGCACTTTTACCCTGCGAGCTAACAGTCTAGATGCAGGATATCATTAAAGAGCAATAACAATGTTGTTCAGGAAAAAACATTCATTTTGTGATACATTCAGAATGCAAATATTTCAAACCTTTTCAGTGTTATCAGCGTTCTTCCACTCTTCTTATTATTAAGGTGTAGAAGCTGAAAACTCCTCCATCTTGGTACACAATGTCATCCATATGATTTTTGTATCATCGATAAGACTTCCATTAGGTGGCTAAAAGAAGTCAAAGAAGTACAGTCAGCAAGTGCATGAAGAGTATCCAGGGAAAAATCATGTTCTTCCCAAACCAAGCAATTACCAGGGTCTTGCACTGTTAAATGTAAACATTCTGCCAGATCAATTGTCACTGCAGGGAAGTTACAAAACGTGTTTCACACATTATATAGTCTGTGTCCACAAACACAGTATAGAGAGAGACCAATATTACCAGTAAGAGACAAGTAAACTTAAACCTAAGGCAGGGGGTTTTGAAAAACAATTTTTAAACCCCCAACTAATAACTGTGAATACAAAGCTGCTAACTGCTTTGTCTGCCTGCATTATTTAAGAATGTACCACAAGTTTTAATCCATTATAGTTATAATAAAGCATTGTCTCTCTACAGTTAAAAATGACACTAAGAAATATTTCTGCTTTTTTTTTTTGTCTTCTGCAACTATGTGACATTGCTAACGCAGAGGAGAAATAAAATCCAGATACCAAAGTCACGCTTTGTAGTCTATTAAAACCCAGCTGTCGGCCAGAGTTAAGAAAATGATTGTGCTGTTTGTACCATTTCTAATTAATAATAACTAAGGATTAATAAAGCAATTTGGAAAAAGAATGTACCAGGTAAGGATTTATAGGTAGATGAAAGTAATTTTATTGTAAATAATCATGGATAAAATTAAATGGGGACTAAGACTTTTTATGGTGCAGCAAAAAAAAAAAACATTACACACATTCTTCAAGCTCTTCTTCTCTTAGAAGCTTGTTAATGGAGGTGGAGGTACTGGAAAGTAGCAATTTCATCCCTGACAGTTAGTTCAGAAACATCTACAATGTTTAAGTTCTTTGCACTGTTGCAAAAAGCATGAAAACTGATCTTAAAGTAGGACTTGTCTCTGCTTATTGGGTATTAAGGTGCTTAGAAGCTCCTCAGCGTGATGGGTGACTGGCCAGACTGCTGAGAGAGAATTTTAACCTTTACAGGAGCCAGCCCCAGGAGCTGCCCTCAGGAGCTGCACTTGGCCTACTGCAGAACGTTTTTTAGGTCTTCTAGAAGAAAAAAAATAAAGTCTGGTTACATTGGTTGTGAATTTTTCTGCCCATAAATGAAGGAAAGAGCAATTCCCCATTTACCTTCCAAGGCAGCTCAGCATGCACAAGTATGAAAATATTCAGTTCTAAGGCAGTATGTCCCACTGCTGCCCAAAGTACATCCCACTCCACAGACCTTCTGTAGGCTGCTGTTTCTTACATCCATATTCTGAATATGGGTGTTACGAATCGAGTGAGAGCTTTAAACGAGCGCTGCTTCCCTAGGATTCCAGGCCATGGCTCTGTTGAGGCGACCTGCACCCCAAATCCCAAATTCTCGCTCACAAGTTCTTAATAATGGCCAATTAGGTCTGTTACAAAAATGAATTCTTTATTGAAAAGACATAAGATTAACAGACAAAAGACTGGGCAGACCATCTACTACACAGAGCAAACAAGTAACCACTAGTAAGTTACATAAAACAGTGCACGATATAAAGGTACCTATGTCACAATTAGCTGAGAAATAGTATATCTTAGGATTTCAATGTATCTTACCCATGAATTGATGGTGGTGTACACGAGAATCCTTTCACTCAACGCCCAGGAGAAGAATTACCACAGAAGACCAGCATCCCAGTCTTAAGGGGAGAAGGCTTCTGCACATTTCCAGGGGTGTGCAGAAAAACTTCTGCTTTGTGAGGGTTCAGTGAATCTTTACAGTCTGTAAAGTCCAGGGACTGTCAGTCGTACATTCCCGTTTATCCTTTCAATCTTGCTTTCAAGGCAAGATGTTTATTGTCAGCTGAGGATGGTACCTCCATGGCACAGAATATCTCATCAGGAGCCAGGTGGTCCTGAGTGGGCCATCTCTGCAATTAGTGGTGCTTGTGAGGGCAGGACAGATGCCTTGAACAATCATGCCAGCTAACAAGGAGCAGATAAGATTTATGGGGCAGGGGGGATGTCCTGCCACAATGGGTCTTAACCCACTCTTAATCCACAGTCCTGTGTAAACACCTGCTCAGCCTGGGTGCCTAAATTAAACTCTCCTTCCACTTGTTACTGGTGGAATCTTGTGGCTCTGCTCCAGGGCAGCTCATGCTGGGGATCATGAGCTGCTTCTGAATCCCTTGAAGATGCAGACTGCCCTCCCACAGCGCTGGGCACCCCTGACATGTGAGGGGGACCAGGGGATGCCCCAAATAGAGGGGAGGCCATGAACTGCCCTGGCTGCCAGAGAGGAGCAGCTGTGGAGTTGGGAGTGACCACGCTGGTGTGGGGAGCTGACCCCTCAGGTGCAGAGACTGAGGGTTTTGGGGCTATAGGGGAGTAACCTCTTTATGTTGGGTACACCAGGAGTCTATATTGATGATGAGTGCAACACTTTGAGTCCAACCTTGGGCATGGTCTGCACTATGAACAAAGAGCACTTGGTAACATCCTTAGGCCTTGCTCCTAACCTCCCTTCAGTCTCAGACCACAGATACAGCCCAAGTCTGCAGTCCCTGTCACACCTGCTTTTCTCCCTCTAACACATCGGCTCTGGCTTGCCAGAACTTTCTTTGTAGTCCCTGAAAACACTGTAAATTTTGATGGCTATTATGTGTACTGGTCAGGGCTGGTATAGCTTAATAGTGTTCTCAGGAGCCTAACAGATATATTGTGGACAAGAGTTCAGGCTGCATGAATCTCTCTATTACAACTCTTAGTATGAGTATTTTATTAGATATTGTCTTCTTTCATGGTAGATACTGCCTTAATCATATATTGCCCTATTGGAAAAAAAAATCAGGCATGTATTTGATGAAAAAAAGGCAAAACCAATACAGTTTATAGAACAGAGTGCATGACAATATGGAGCTACTTCCACTCAAAACCTTGCTAATCTGTCTGCACTAGGGCCCTAATTTCCTTCTGGATATACACTTCTATACCTTCCACTGGTACATAGATGTTTTACAATAGCTCCTGAGGGCCCAAAAATAGGTTTTACAGGCATCTAAACATTTCCTTGCCACACCTTGGAAATGGGATCATATTCTCCAGATGGTAAAACTGTTAGGTTTTAAACACCTCATTTAAAAAAAAAAAAACCAAACAAAACCAAAAAACAAACCCACACACATTCTGGTCTACTGACTGCCAAGGAATTTTGGAACATTTAGACCTTGGAACAGTGAGCCCTAGTTTCTTCTGTGGTTTATTTATATATTTATATACATACACAAAAAACAAACATATGAACAAATGTAGTCCCTTGTAGCTAGGAGACTGCACAGTTCCAGTTTGAATAATAAAAACATAATGTCTCAGGAAGGATTAACAGCAGAGTTCAGATTGGCTTTATCAGTATCTATTCATATGTCCACTGTGTAGAACTGGGACACAGGTATTCTTTGCTACTAGTGTCAGGTTTCAGGAATTATTTTCACCAGGAAGAGAAGCTTCCTGTAATTTAAAGGTGAATTTTTACATATGAGAAATCTCAGCCATGCACAGATAGCAAAGAGCACTAATAAATCTGCGAGATGTAAATTTATTTTTGTTTTAACCTTGAAACCTAAGGAAATACAATGCTGTTTAGGTTACTCTGTTTTTCAGCGACAGTTGTAATATTGCTATGGTGATTTTTACCCTTTTCTTATTCCTTGATTTCCCCATTTACAAAGTAAATGTTCAGACTGACAGCTGTTTGCATTAATTCTTTACAGGACAGCAGGATGAGAATCAAAGCAAACAGTTTCTTTCTTTGATTAGCTATATACCAAACACAGCTGTAGTTCTACCTTCTGATTATCTCCCTGCTTCAATTTCATTTTGAGGATAACTTGTGTTAAAAACAGAATAGATAACTTTGTTTAGATACTACACATTAGGAATACATTTTTGTCTTTTAGAAATGGCTACTAATTCTTAGGATAACACTACCCAAACATCAAGTGTAGGATTAAAGGACAGTTTGGAAGGGAAGAGTGTGGTGAGTTTAAGTAAGATTGATACTTGTTTTATTAAATTTATTATCCTGTACGCCATCTTAATTATATTTCAGAATATAGGTCAAGTAAACTGTTGCTCAATCTTATGTATCAGTTCACAGAATCTCAGAATTGTAGAATCACAGAATGTCTGAGGTTGGAAGGGACCTCTGGAGGTCATCTTATCTAATAACACTACTTAAGCAGGGCACATAGACTGTGTCTAGACACTTTTTTAATATCTCCAAAAATTGAGATATTCATTTTCTCAGAGCAGCCTGTTCCAGTGCCCAATCACCCTGACAGTACTTGCAGGTTGGCTCTGAATATTAACCAACTTTCTTGGGCCCCTCCTTCCTTCATGGCCTTATGCCAAGGGACTCTTCCAAGAGGCCAAAGTCTGCTCTCTGAAGTCTAGGGTTGTGAACTTGCTTATGCTCTACTGCCTCCTTTCAGAATCCCAAACTCCAACATTTCATGGTCACTGCAGCCAAGTCTGTTTCCAAACTCTGCAATTCCAATGAGCTTTTCTTTGTGAGCATGAGATCCAGCAGGGCATCTCAACTCATTGTCTTCTTTGTCACTTGAGTCAGGAAGTTGTCATTGATTCTCTCTAGAAGCATTCTTGATTACTTATGCCCTGCTGTGTTGTTCCTTCAGCAGATACCAGGTTTGCTGAAGACACCCATGAGGTTCAGTGGCCTCAGCCACTTATTCTGCCTGATCAGGTGGCCTTAGCAGACACTACAGCCATATTGATCTGCTCTTCAGTCTTCACCCATAAGCTTTTAGTTGGCTTATCAACAATCCCAAGGCAGAATTCCATGCATTCCAGCTGTTCTCTCACATAAAGGCCCGTTCCTCCTGAAAAACCTCTATCCCTCCATTGCAACACTCCACGCATAGAAGACATCCCAGTAAGCTTCTGTGATCCAAACAGGATTGCAGCCCTACAACTGCATGCAGATCTCCTCATGTTTGTTCCCCATGCTGTGTGCATCAGTGTGCAGACACTGCAGAGAGGAACCTGAGCATGCTGGTTTGTCAGAGAGGGTTGGGAGGGTGGTGGTGTTTGTCCCAGAATAGGCACTTCCTTGCTAACATGAAAATACAGGAGGTGGCCCTGCTGGAGCTCTATATCGGTCATTTCATGTTCACCTCACTCCAAGTCCTTTGCTTGTCAGTCCTGTCTCTCACCCCTTCACAGGTCTGCTGTCAACTCACTCTTGATTATCCTACCTGCATATTCAAAGAAACAAATTTTCAAATTTACATACACTGAGCAAGTAGAACTACCTGGATTTTGAGTTTATTTATTGATTCTACTATTTGTTTGTAATTTAACTAATTCTAATGCAATGTGTACTAATCTCTACAGAGCAACTTTTAAAAGCAGTTGCTACTTTCAGTCTAATCTTGTTTCATAAAACACCAAGAAAACACAAGTGGTAAAAAGAGAAGCACTGTTAGCTTGTCACTTCTTTGACAAAACAAAATCTTGGACCAGATGTTCAGCTAGGCAAAGCAGAGGAACTATTCAATTTATTTTATCTGGATAATTGTACCCACAGACGGCAGTAGAGTTCCACAAATTTAAACTAGCCAAAAAACATTTTCAGACCACTTTCACCCTAAGATTCTCATTGTTTTTTTCTCCAGGTGTAGACTATTTAGACAATTTTTTTCCAGCCCTTTAAAGAGTGAACAAAGTTGAGTGCTGATAGAATAATGCCTTGTGCAGGAAAATGAAGAGACATGCATGCAGTCTACTCCATTAGGAAAATGAGCAGGTCAGTTTCCAGATTTGAGATGATTCTTCAAGCAGCAATAACAGGTAAAGTAGTAAGGATCTCCCATTCAGTAGGACCTCATGGTGATTTCAGCTCAGGGCACAGAATAACAAAATTCAGAATTTAAAACAGAAAATATATAGGAGGATTATCATTTTGCCATTCCTCTCTTGCTGTGAATTTGAATACATTTCCAATTATCAGTAGATTAATTCCCCTACCTACAGGACCTACAAGAAAGTTGGAGAGGGACACTTTACAAGGGTGTGTAGTGATAGAACAAGGGGGAATGGCTTTAAACTGAAAGAGGGAAGGTTTATATTAGATACTGAGAAGAAATTCTTTGTTGTGAGGGTGATGAGGCACTGAAGCAGGTTTCCAGAGAAGCTGTGGATGCCCCATCCCCGGAAACATTAAAGGCCAGGTTGGATGGAGTTTTGAGCAACCTAGTCTAGGGGTAGGTTCACGACAGTGGGAGTTGGGACTAGATGATCTTTAATGTCTCTTCCAACACAAATCATTCCATGATTCTTATTTTGTGAATTTGTCTATTGCTGACTGTTGTGAAGAAGAAACATTTCACTTAGAATAAGAAAATAAACAGAACATTTTAAAAATGGAATATTTGTTTTCATACTTTTCATTCTTGTCAGAATTTCATCATCAGCATGTTAAACAGATGTACTAGGCACTGTAGAAATGCAGCATTTCTGCAAGAATTGCAAATGATGCTATTACAAGCTAATAGTTTTAGCAGTAGAGAAGACTTTTTGATAAAGAGTAAAGGAGGAAGCCAACTACAAACCACATTTTTCTGTAAAAGAACTAATTTCTACTAATACATAGGTAAATAATGTGCACATAATAAACTTTCTTCATGTGGGATTTTTAAAATGTTATTGTAGTTCTAAATTGCTATGAATATGCACTTCAGTGTGAAGAAGGTGAAGTGCTGTTTGCTATAAGACACAGGGGAACAGAAATTAGGAACTTGAACCTTAACAGTCTGTGCTTGAAGAAAACCATAAAATTAGGTCTTTATGATCTTTCTAATTTTGCCTACACTCAAAGTACCCAACTCATCTGAATGACATCTCTGGGATTTCTTGAAATGGTTGTTTGTATGAGATCTACTTCATGTGACCAAAGGAAGTAAAATCATCTCCATAATTTGCCAACTACTAGAGGCCCTGGATAAGTTTCTTTATTACTAAATATAATATAACACTATAAAGAGTGCAATTTAAATTGTTAAAGATTAATTATTTTGTAAGGTAAATAAATTTCCCCAGAGCATCCTTTCACATCATGTCGTTATACTAGAAACGGATTACCAAAAAAATTAATCCTTGCAGGTGTTTCACGATTTGTCTGTGGCATGCAGTATGCTTTCAAGATAAGCATTTTTCTGATAAAACATTAGCAGTATGGTCTGTGCTAAATTTATGCTGTTGGCCCAATTTCCACAAAGGTTTGTTTCACAAAAACTAGAACTCAGGTGCTGCTGCTCTCCAACACTTCTATAACACTAATGTGGGTCACTGACATGATGACAGAAAACTATGATTTCATGTCAGTAGGGTTAAAATTTCAGACTTGAATAAAATGTTTCAGTCAGAAGGGACATTACTGTCAATGAACAAAAAGACATTTCCATTTATCTTATCTGATGGTAGAAAATATACAGAATAAGAAAGTACTACAGGGGCACTTGCTAGCGCCATTACAACTAAAGAGGACTTTCACACCAGGGAATGCTTTAAGTATTTTACTTCTTATATGGATTCATTTCCCTTGCAATTACCCTTAGGTGTTCTATCATTTGGACTGCTTCCAGTAGCTACTTCTACTAATGCATGCCCTCTGCTTCTCTTAGCCTACCTTGCAATTACATTAAAATATGTGTTTTAGTGGCATCAGAGACATTACTTGATGTATTCTGGTGTCAGAATTAAGCCTTTGTTCTATATAGAAAGCAGCATATTAATAAAAAGTACTTGGATGGATTTTCCGTTCTGAAACATTTTAAAAAGTAGTTAATAACATATCTTTGTTGAAGATCCAAAACAGAAACAAATGAGATCTATAGGTATGAGATCTATACCTGGTAAAATGCGTAATATTTTTAAACTTTTCTCAGTGCAATTTCTTCCAAATAAATCTTTGTATTGTTAAAAATGACAATATTTATTTACTGTATTATCTCTGCCCCAGCCGAATGGAGATTTTTACAGATGGCTCCATTGCTTCCAATTAAGAGTTGATATAAAGATCAACTGTTCACTTTGTTACTTCTTATTATGCAAAAAAAAAAAAAAAACCAAACAGAAAACCACAACTTTGCAAAGGAGAATTAGATAGAAAAAAATGCTGGTAAAAATTAGGAGTGCAAACCTTAAACTGTGCTTAGATTTTCCGATGTAAAATATGGATGGAAAAGTTTCCCACAGTCTGTGTCTAGAAGTTGTATCTTTTTCTCCTCTCACATATATATTGCAAGCTGCTATTTCACCTAAACTAATTTACTTAGATACACTTCTACCCCTAATTAGAAAGTTAGCATGAGCTGCTGAAAATACTAATGGCATTGCAAAGCCAACCCTTCACAAATCATATACAACTTGACTTAAAAATTTGTAGGTTTAAAAAGTATCACGTGTGGACTGATTTTTTAATCATTAATTGGTTTTGAGAATTAGTATAACTTTCCATGTATCATTTATATTTTGTCAGTTTGTCTTTGCTGTGCTTACCACGCCGTCTCCCACCAAAGAAAGTGTTCTTGGCTTATATACAGACTCTGAATCCACAAAAGGGGAGGAACAGCCTGCTAAGACTAGATATTCTGCATTCCCAGTTTTGCAGGAGACATCAGTCCAATTTGCTTTACTGCCTTAGAAAAAAGCTTAGATTTGAACCTGACCTTCTGAAAAGCTGCAGTGATGATAATACTAATACCATTATTGGTGATGTTGGTGCCAATGGAAGGCAGAAGACACTCTGTCTCCTTTTTACAGAGAGACGACAATGACAAGTAAATAAGTTATCCTGGCCAAACTGGAATCTGACATACGTAGCCTTTCCGTGGCATTCTTTATTGGTAGTAATTCACTGCTCATGAGAAGGAATGTTCTTGCAGGAGGCAGAAGAAAAGCTACAAAAGTAGTCAAAGACAAGTTTTCAGCAGGATAGACTTTTTGCTGGTAAATTCTTGATCCCGCCGTCAACCCACACTCAGAGACACGTCTGTGGAGCTATCAGAGTATGACTGAAAGAGAGTCACAACTCAGAACAAGTTCTTTTTTGATACCTATGGTAGGTTACAAGAAGTGCTAGGAATGCCTTATTAACAGATCTCTCTGATAGCTGACAGTAACACCATTAAATCTCTCGTACAAATGAAAAGTTTGGACTTAATAGCAGCAAGCTCAGGTATGAGTGGCAGTGAATCAATTCAAGCTTGGCTTAAAGCCGTGGTCATTCAGGATTCAGCGGTTGGGTAAGTACAAACTGTGTCTTGTGCCAACTCTACTGAAAATTCACCGGTGAAGGGAAAAATGCTGTTGAACCATGTCAAAATAACTCCTGAAGAATTAGAACTTTTCCTGTGAAAAGTTCTCAATTTGGCTGTTCTCAAATTTCTATTAAACAAAATGTTTGCTACTAAATTTAAAATAATTAAGTTCAAGACAGAGTTCTGGTTAACTTCAGATGGCCAGACCATTTCTAAAGGTCTCCAAAATGACATATATCATTAATGACTTAATTTGTAAAAAAATACTTATTCCAAGATCACTTCTGTATGGTGATTTTTACTGCATTGGAGTCACATTTTAACAAATTCTGATTTTGTGAAAAAAGACTTTAGCACATCCCACAGAGCAGGTAAGAGACATGCTCTGGTTGTTCTGACAAGGTTATGTATTCATGAGTTGCTGAATCACATTCAAAGATAAACCCCCATTCCCAGAAATCTGTAATTGAAAAGCTAACATGAGATTCATAACAAGTGAGAAAAGACCACTCTGAACAACAAACAGATAGACTGTAAACCTAATGCCATCAAATGCAGCATAAATACTCAGGTAATTTAAGACAGGTAAACCATCTTTTGTATCTATTATAAAGTACATACCTGGAAAAGTTAAAGGGGAACAGTGCTACCAGTGCTAAACAAAAATATAAATTCTAGAGAGCTCACACCAATCATTCTATCTGTGGCATCTTTATTTTTATGACTTACCTCAAATAACATAATCACATTTTAGTTTCAGAAAGCAATCTATTAACTATTTATATGCCTAATCATGTTGAATAGCTCTAGAATAGTTATAGTCAGGTTATCTGTCAAAAGTCAATAAATTGAAGCCGTTTGATCCTGTGCTCTCATAGAAAACTGAAGGAAACAGTCAAGGTAATTCCATGTTTGTTCTGGTAGAAATGCTACTGGCAAAAAATAAGAGGCTGTTGAGTCCTTTGTTCCACAATAGAAGTAAACAATTTCTGTCTTTGCAATTATCAGTTTTTCATCAAAAACATGAAGAAGATTGCAAACCTTCAGCCATTTATACTACTTTAAAAAATCAAGATTCTGGAAAAGGTATGCTTCACCACCACTGTTTCCCACATGGAAATGTCCAATGCCTTGGATCACCAGTAACAGTTATACGATCTTGGGGCCTTGGCCCCAAAACCTGCTGTCTGATTACTTTGAACACACTCTGTACAGCACCACAGCCTCTGTCACCCTGCAACTACTTGTGCCAGACTCAACTGTACTTGGCAGCATTTGGCAGATGGTGGAAGTGAGATGGAAACTGTGGAAGTGCAGGATAGTAGTCCTGTCTGACTGCTCTTCCTGTGTAAGTTTTCTACACTGCTTGGATAAGACTGATTTTTTTTCACACAAAACTCAGATGCTCTCAGATGGCGTCACTGACCATTGACTATGCAATGGTAGTCTAAATAAAGTGTCAGGAATCTGAAAAATTAATAGATGGGCTAATTAGAGACCACTCATTTGTGACACAGCCAATAAGTGGTTCATAACTAGCTAGTAGAAATAAACTAATTTCTGAAGGGGTAATATTGTGTTTAGCAGAAGAGCAAACAACAAGAGAAAGAACTGAAGAGCATATAATTACAAGTGTCATAATGACAAAATACAAGTGTAAACAAAAATTGAGATCAGATAGGTTTGCAATAAGCGTTGAACTAATCACAGCACAAAATAAAGGTACAAGAGGTTCAGAGTTGTTTATTCAATAAAATTCCTTCTGATATACTTGAAAGCATAAACACATGGATTAGTCGCAATGTACTCCAGTGCAGCTGTGCAGAACCACTTTCCCTTTGCCAAAGTCTCAGAACACATCACCAAGTGATATTGAACCCCCAAATCCTAGTGTACTGGTGAGTCGGCAGAGTGACTCATCAGCACTTTTTTAATCTTTCTTCTCCCATGATTGTGAAAATTCACTCTGCTCAAGACTTTCACTCATGTTTCTCCCTTACATCTTCCCTCTCAGAATTATATTCTTATATGTTCTATTCTTCACATTTTCATGCTCATTCTGCTCCACTTAATTTTTTCTACATTCTCTGGTAATGCAACCACTTGTCATTTTAAAGAATCAATATTCCTTTCACCTTGCCTTGTAAAGCTTGCAAATGTTCTTGATAAGGGTGGTTTCCTCAATAGCCTCCAATTTAATAAGTCCAGAAGAACCCTTATATTTGGGAATCTGTTTGGGCATGTTTTTTCAGATGTTAAGATTTTCCCTAGCAACAGTTTTGTGATAATCTTTGCATTACTCTTATATGTAAGGCTTGCCTACAGAATATGGTTGAGTAACTGTGCTTCCTCATGGCAGTAGCAGAGCTGAGACCAGACCTTGATCTGACAGAATGACATGAGTGCTTTCCTTCAACACTTCAGTACATAAGGGTCAGCTATCTTGAGATCTGAAGGGGCACAGCATATTTATTCCTTGTACTGCTGTATACCAAATAGAGAATTTGTATCCTTAATCCTCCAGTCTTATAAAAATACTTTTATTCTTACTTTACCTCTCAAGTTTTTCCATAGTTCTGCTTACTTTCATTTTGATATGACATGAGACAACATATTGTAGATTTCAGCTCTCCATTTTTTCAGTGGACTTAACCTTAAGTACAGAGCAGAGACTAAATCTTCACTTTTGAGAGGGCAGAAGTATAAGCACTAGTAACATACAGAAGATATTGCTTCTCTTTACAAGGCCACAACTCAGTGTCTTCTGCCAAGTGAAGGAACAAGTTTGGTCCATTTCATTCATTTTATACATGATGATTGAATTAATTTGTTAAGCCTACACATGGTGGCAAATTTTCCATTTTCAGGACAAGTACATGCAGTAAGTGTGCTCTTCATTTAGTTAAACGGATCATTAACAATTGATGCAAAGTGGAGTAATAGATATTGCTGTTTTTCTTTTGCATCTAGTGCTTGGTTCAACTGGGGATTAAATTGCCTCATATCACACACATTAATAATTTCTAAGGCTGACATTTATGAGCATAGCATGAAATATATTTGAGGCTTTCAGATGAATGTCACTTCAGAGATTGAGAATCAGATGTTTACATACTCGTGGCTGCTAATAATTAAAATGAACTTCAGTTATTGGATGTACAGATACCACACCTTTTTTGATAAACATTAATAAGGTATATGTAATACATATGTATGGTGTATATAGGATGTCTACAATATCTTTTAGGTTAGATTTTCAGCAATAAGCTAAACGTTTCTGTACTCTCAAGTACAAATTCACATTAGGCAAAAATACTATCTACTACTTATTTTAATATATATAAAACCCACAATCAATCTCAATTTCTTCCTGCAGAGGGGATACAGTTTTTCTGCTTTCATAATGGGATGGAAAATAATGACGCATTCCAACAAAGGCATAACTCTTTCTTTTGGTTCTTTGACAAACTTCCATAAATAGAGCAAAGAACTAAAATCAGAGTATGCTACATGAGTCCTGAAGTATTTGAGATGGACGTGATTATGTCTAAAGAGGTATTAGCAAGTTAAAAAGCATTGTCTGTAAAACTATTTCTTCAGGCTGTAAGGCCTGTAACTGCACTGATCAACTGTGCAGTTTCTGTTGACATCCACAATGCTATGTATCCATGTTGTGGACTTTGGGTGAAGTATTGCCCTTTCCGCCACTACCTCAGCAGAGCACAGTTTAAAATTCAGTTTGTTCTAGGCTAATTTTCCACTTTCTCTGCCATCTGGCATTGGCCTGTTCCTTGTATCTATCAAGCAGCTCCATGGCCTGGTACATTTACTTTTCCTTCCAGCATCTCTCGTTTAGCTACTCAGCAAAAGAAGTTTTGATTCCAGAGCAGATCAGTGTAAGTGATGTAGCTGTAATCTTGCCTGTGGATATGCCAGGATCAAGACTGCATCTCCTCAGTGCTCACAATCCCAATTATGCATTGCAAAACTTGCAGGGAAGCTGAGCTGCCATGTATTCATTTTCTATGTTTAAACAGACTAGATTAGATCTGCTTCTGGTGTGATATTTCTGCTGGTATTTCTTATAGACTGTGCACCTATTTGATTGCAGTTGGGTAAGAAGCTGCTCTCTTTAAATAGGAATTCTATAGCTCACTGTAAATGATGTAATATTGTTTTCCTCACTATTTTTTGTCTTTTTCCTTCTGGTAATTTAAGTCTGGAATCACAATATTGAAGCTGTCTGAGGATACTCCATATGAAGAGTTGCACTTGCACATTGCTGCAGACATTTGATCTCGAAACAAATCTTGTCATTTCAATAAATCCATGTAAAGAAGAACCAGGGAAGAAAAAACTAAATGTGGTCAGTAAATTATATGTATATAGTGAGAACAATATCAATCACATCTCATGAAATAAAGAAGGACACTTGGGATTTTAAGTGTTTATAAAAGAACAACTCAGTTAAAATAGTAGTTTCTTAACAGCCTCTAAGTGACAAATTGGCAGATTGTTGTGCAAAAAAAGGACAAGCAGGAACTGAGATATGTCAGAGCAATATATGCTTTCAATTCCATGCTTGCAACACCTAAGCTATGTTCTTACTGCTCTAACTTAAGAGGCAGCACCAAAATTCCTATGAAGATGAACATAGCTAAAGAGGAGGGAAGTCTCAAATAGACCTCAATAAAACAATTTTTTAAAGCTTTTGAAAACTAACAGTGACATCTTGAAATTATTCTACTATTATGGGCAGCCAATATAGAGAATGCAGGCAGTGGCTTGTGCTATCAGAGTTGCTCAGACAAAGAAATGAACATTTTTGCATTCCAAGGAGCTGCAGGGAACAGAAATGCCTGCATAATCTATTAGAGAATTACAGTAAACACACCTTTTCATCACAAGGGCATATATTGTGGTTGCAGGGTTAACCACCACAGAAATAAAGCCAAGGTGTTTTGTTCGGTTTTTTTAAAATCGGGTGGAAATGTCTTTTTCTACTAGAACTGCTGCATTGTTATCCACGAGGGGAGTTTGTTTCTAAACAATGCTGAGAGTTTTGGTGGTTTGGAGGGATTTTCCCTCCAAAAAAAAAATGAATTGCTGTTTTTGCTAACTAAATTAAATGGAAGAAATTACAAATTTCAGGACTTGCTCAGTCACTTAAAGACTAAACTCAGTGGCTCTGTGGCCACAGTCAGTTTGATGCAGAGTACTTTCTACTCCACATTTTTTAATGTAGTAGTTGTTCTCACAGGTGGTAAGGATGATATGCTCAGACATGCCGTACACGACACATCATGAAGAGATAACACTGACATCAACAATAAAGGTTTCATTAAAAGTGTCGTCACAGATAGTGGGTTTTTTACAACCCCAGTGTCTGAAGTTATGTGAAGGTTCAAGATTTTAGTTTCTTTGACAAAGAAATCATATAATATGAGTTTTCCATGCCTTGTGGCTGCAGGGAGTACTTCACAATCTGAAGGTTCAAAACACAGACCACAAACGCTAAAAAAAGAAAAGTGTGGATTTTAATCCTTATTTTTGCCTATACTTATTAATCTTTTAAAATTTGCGATTTGGCTATACTGTTAATGTGTCAACATAGAAAAACTTGCAATTACTATCTAAAAGGTACAAATAGGAAACAGAAGCCCAGACAGTTCAACAGACTTATTCAGATTTGCACAGAAAGCTGTAATCTGCTTGATCTGAATCCCCCAAACCATAAACCAATCACTTATTCATGAGACTATGCTTACAATTTAGGTAATGCTAACTTGAAAAGAAAACCAATAAAAACAACTGTGTGTTGAAACTGAAGCTTCTGGCAATAGTTATTTTACTTTAAAAATTCTTAGAGTTACAAATGCAATGAAACAAAGAGTCAATAATAACCTGTTAACCTCCAAATTTAGCAAGGGAAATTTAGAAAAGCTTGCAGAGGAAAGCTCAGTAACATTTCCCAAGACTTTGTTTAATTTTAAAATGTGAAATATTTCTCTTCATTCACTTCCAAACTAAAACAAAATGCTCTCCCTTTTTTTTTAAGTTTCTCTATTCAGAAGGCAGATAGAAAAGAGATCATATTAACAGAAACTTTGATTTTTTAAATTTCAGTGAACTTTGCACTGCTAACATCTACATTTGAAACTCATGAGGGCAGTTAGGGGAAAATCAATGTACAGAACATGGCACACAGATTTTATAGTATTTCCCACAAAAATCCACAATAAACTGTAGCAGGAGGTAGACAAACTTGCAGAGATAATGTAAAAGGACTGAAAGTCCCTATGTTATGATTTCTTGCTAAGCCTTCTTTTAATATTTTCTGTCTGAATATCTTCACAAGGAATTGTCTTTTCTGATTACTACTACCACAGCTACTACTGTGGGTAAATTGGTGCAAGGTATGTTACAGACTGAGAGTATGGAAAAGGCTGAGTTCAGGAATAAAAGTAGGTTTACATAGCATGTACTCAGGATTTATAGCACAATTGTCTTTTCAAGAGAGGGTCACTTTGCAATACAATAATAGTTTCATTTATCTTGTGCTGAGTTACAATAGAGAGCAGACTCAGAGTTGATTAAAAATTAAAATGCACTTTATTCGATATAATGGTAAAGAGATGCTGCATAAACGGAAGGAACTTTTCCATTTCTCTCATCATAGTCTGCTCTCTGGTTTCTTTTCACATGCTGATATTCTTAAATGCCAGATATTTTCTGCAAATTTAAATGTTAAGGATTAAAAGAGATAATTGCTCCCAAGGCTAATGGCCACTATTACATGGAGCATGACTGGAACTTTCTTCTGCTTCATTTGGTTTGCTGATATTCCCTTCAGGAGGTCACCTGCTGTACTCTTACGGTATAGAAATACAATACAAGTGTTTCTTACTCCATAAATTACATAGAAATATATGATAGAAATATATTTGTATTGCATAGAAACGTGTTTGAACTCAGTACATGAAAATTTACAGGACTTTAGCTTAAAGATAGCAATAATTTTATTTGCTACTAAAGAAGATTCAATTTTTTTGTCCTCAGATTAATTCTTGTCATTTCATAGTGTAACCACAGTTACACAAGGTACAGTAAGTCATAGGCAATTAATGACTACTGAGAACACTTTCTCACAGGATTATGTAATCACCATAATTTCTCAGATGTAAACTTCTCAAAAGTCCAGCTAATTTTTAAGTTCTATGCTTACATTCAGGGTCTTTGGTATTCCTATTTATTCTAGGTTAGGTAAGTAAAGCACTTAACTGGTATTTTCATCAGGACACGTGTAAATATCTGTCTTCTGAGGTGTCTTTTTCTATTACATTCTGTGATGCATTACCTTGATGTCCTGATTCCAGACAGGGTTCATTTTTGCAGTAGCCAGGGGCATGGCTAGAACATGGAGGCTATTCTGTACCATCTCACATGATTTTCTGGGAAGGGGGAAAGGGGTAGCGTGGCGGTGGTCAGGTATTGTCGAATAGAGTGGAGAGCATTCGCGTGTGAATATCTCACCTTCCTTGTACACTTTTGATATTAATATTGTTGCTGTTACTGTTCATTTTCCCATCTCATTGCTGTTTCCAGTATATGGTTCTTATCTCAACGCATGATCTTTACCTTTTGTGCCACCAGTTCTCCTCTCCAGCCTGCTGCAGGGGAGAGCAGGCTGGGAGTGGGGAGTGAGTGAGCAGCACAGAGTTTCACAGAATTATGGAGTCGCAGAATATTCTGAATTGGATAGGACTTATTCTTAAATATTATCATCAGATCTACTGCCCATAGCATCTTGTGACATAAAGCAGATTCCTGTCAATGACAAATTTCATGTGCCTTAGATGTTTTGATCACTACTGTTTGTCATAGTGTGATATCTACATCCTACCTTCATAATCTTCTTACTAAACATAATTAAAATCTCACCATTAGAAGATTTTGCTTCTACTTTACATTGTTGCTAGTTTTTTATATATTGTATGGAAAATGAAGCTGTTAATTGATATTGATTGGTTGTTAATATTTATTTTTATAGGAAAAGTAAAGACACTATTTGGTGCTTTTATTGCATTCCTGTGAGGCTCTTTATCATAAGAAATCATGTCATGAAACACAACAATTTCCAGATAGCAAAAAAACTACTTGAAATATATTACATTAACATGCACTAAGGACATAGAATATTCATTGTTATCCCTTTTTCTACTTCCCCTTTACCAAGGCCTTGGATTTCAGGTCAGCCATGCAACAGCTTTTAAGGTCAAAAAGCTTGTTAGGTAATTAAATGAAACCAGCTTCAATGTGGAAAGGCCTGTAAATCAGACTTTTTCAGCATAGCCTCTGATAAAAGTCAGAACTTTGTAACAGAGTGAAGTACCCCAGAATCTTGAATCCCAGAATTCTGAAAATCAACAGTATCCACAAGTATTGGTAAGCACAAGTATCAGAAAAGAAAAAAATTAATCTTGAATCTAATTAGAATCAGTGGAAAATGTAGATGACAAAACAAGAAAAAAACGCCAAATCAGACAATGTGGCTCCTTACATATTCTGGGGTGTCTCACATTAACATTATTTTGTGTGATCCTTTTTCTTATGTTATAGAACTGAAAACTCAGTTTTTCATATTCTTTGCACTGAAGCTCATATCCCATACATTTTTTCTTACTTCCCCATGCAACCATCCATACGAACAATGCATTATGTTCAATGATCAACCTATCTTTGTCTTGCTTCTGAGTTTGTCTTGGATGGGGTTATTCTGCACTGTGTTTAGGCTTCTTGGTTGCCTTTACCTGTTCATTTTAATGCTTAACAATCTTTGCCATTTGGAAGAACTCTCATTCGGACATATTTGGACATATCTGGATGTATTTGGATGTGTGGGAATAAAGTAGAGCATAGATAACTATTTATTATTAACTTTTCATATATTTTCAGAATTTTGTATGTGGGCCATGGCTCTCACATCCATCTGCCTAATGGTTCCTTTCTGTCAAAGTCTTCATGTAAGGAAGTATTTAATTTTTTTATCCTCTTGTTTAGGATCACAGTATTCCTTAAGTCTTTGGCACTTTCTAGGGTGATGTTTTAGTTTGAGCCTAGCCAGAGGCCAGGAACTACCCAGGCTCGCTCCCTCCTCACAGCTGGACAGAGTAGAGAAAAAAAATTCAAATCGTCCATGAGGTCCATGATCAAATGATGCAAGAGAGACTTTATCTTAAGAGATATAAGAGTAAATTTATTATACTAAAACTAACAGAAAAGAAAGAAAAAAAATAGTGAGAAGTAATATGAGCTTTTGGAGAACACCTTCTTCTCCTCCACGCCCCACTCCCCAGAATTAGGGGGTGGTTTTTTAGGTCAGGTCTTCAAAATTCAAGGATTGGAGTCTTCCCCTGATGGACGGTGGGGTCCCCTCTGGAAGGCAGTTCTTCAGGAACTATTCCCTTTAAAAAGTCCATCTCACAAGCAGCATTCTGCTAACTGCTGCAACATCAGTCCATCCCATGGGCAACAGCGGCCCTCACACTGCTGCGGTGTGGGTCACTCCTACACAGGCTGCAGGCCTGTCAAGCACCTCCTGCTCCAGTGTCTGCAGGTGGGCCTCTGCACTCCTGTGGTCCTCCATGCCCTGCGAGGCGTGGACATCCAACTTCACCATAGACTCACCACCAGCTGCAGCGGAATCTCAGCTCCAGCTCCTGCAGCACCCCCTCCCTCTCCATCTGTCCTGACTTGGTGTTTCCATGTTGTTTCTCAGCTCACATCTTCTCACTACCTCCTCTTCCCTGGCTGGAATTAAGACTGCGCAAACAGGATTGTTTTGAATTCCTTCTTAAATATCACAGAGACNGGATTGTTTTGAATTCCTTCTTAAATATATTATCACAGAGACATTACCACTTTTTATTCGGCTAGCGGCATGTCCATCTTTGCAGCCAGACAGACATTGGCCCTGCAGGACATGATATTGGGGCTTCTAGCAGCTTCTCACAGAAGCCACTCCTGCAGCCCCCCCACTACCAAAAACCAGGTCTTGCAAACCCATAACAGGTGATTATGCAGAATTTGTGCTGTTCATGTATTAACAATTCCACTTTTTTCCTCCTTTTGTACAGTAAAGTCTTGGTTTCTTTTCTTACATTCCTTTATTTCCCCTTGATTTGTTCAGTAAACCACTTCAGTTCTTAATTTCATTTTTTATAAACCAAACTAAAAATCCAAGTTTCTTCATTACCATTTTTTCTGCCCCTTGATTTAATTTCAAACAGCAAGGAGTGTGTTTTGAAGTCACCAGCCTCTTCATTAATGCTTTTGTATTACATGGTCAAGGCCACACAGCCACTGAGCATCTATCCCCATCAAACTCTGATATCACTGGGAAAGAGCTGCCTTGTTTTACGTTCGGTCTCACAGACCAAGACGAATTCAGACAACTGTAGGTACAGCAGTGTGCAGACATTAGAAAACACAGAGCCACGGGATGGATAGTGATGTACAATAAAGGAGGTGTTTACATCACAGAGTTGACATGGGGCACAAATGCTGAGGTCTGCCCAACCGGAGGCCAGAAAACAGTAAAGAATGAGACAGAAAAATGAGGAAAAGGAGAAGAGCAAAAAGATATGAAAAATAGAGGGAAGAAATATTCTGAAAAGAATCAGGAGACCTAGATGAGACAAACTATCTGGTGCTTAATCCCCAGAAAATGAAAATAGGTTTCTTAAACAGACTTCAGGTTGGAACTTCTCAGTCCTCTTAATTTAATACTGATGGGTAACTAACCTGGAACTATACTAAACAAAATAAACTTATAGGAACTTTTTTTTAAGCCTTCCAAAACCACTTAACCTTTCTAGTTTAATAAACATATGTTCTCTTTTGAAAGCTTTCTAAATAGTTCTCTGCCTAGGATGACTTAAACTACGGTAGTATAAAATGGAATTTGCAAAGAGATTGGTGAATATAAATAATAGTGGAAAGCAGTGTATATTGCATGGAGTGCTGCCATCTTTTGGTTATAACAAATTAGGATTATTTCAAGAGAGCTCTGAATGTGTCTAAGCAAGATGAATACAGTCTGAAAGCATAATATTTAAGCTAAACATTATTAAATAAAATTACCATAGTTACTAAAAAGAATAAATTTTGTATTACAGACTCAGTCAGAAATGTAAGATTGCTGCTTAAATTAAAGTGTCCTTTCATTTATACTACTGTTTTTACTTTTTACTCCTTCAAAGATCTAGGTAAGCAGAGCAATTAAATATTTCTTCTCCTCTTGTTGCAGAAGAAGTTGAAACAGAAGTTAAAGCACATAAGAATAACACATAAAGCTCATAAGACATAGTAATTTTAAAAGAAATAACTGTCTTTTTCAGGAGATTTCAGAGTTTTGTTTTGCCTTTTTCTTTAATTATAAGGATGATTGTTTTTAGTTTCTGTGTATAATTTATTTGAATTAATGATAGGCCAAATTCCATCCTCATCAGAAACACATCAGTGTGAGTGACTATCATATTGTCCCTTTTCTGTTATACAATTTTCATAGCTGAAAAAACTGGATGCATAGAGCATTTTATGAGCTTTAGTAGAGCCTAGAAGTGGATGTTTTGAAGGAAGCAAGACTTTGGCCCTTGAGCAGAGTATACTTATTTTGGTTTTTCTTTCAAATTTTCAGTGTTTCCTTACAGTTAAGTTTCTGGATTCATGACAAATAATAAAAGCTTGAAAATGTGATTTGAAAGGCAGAAAAGCCAATAGTCAAAATTATAGTTAAATGCAGATTATTTTCTCGGGAGTGTTTTGAGTATTTAGATTTATGAATTTAATATTTTAACGACCTGAAAATGCATATATTTATGCTCAGATTTATTTGCTTCTTCACAGCTACAATGGCAAAACAAACAAAATTTTAAAATGTTAAAAAGCACAGACATACTACCTTCTGTAGTGGCTTTCTGTGTCATTTTTTGTGCAAAGCTGGTGTTTACTGTGCCTAATAATTATATTCCTCACTTCTTCAAAGCATTCTATTTACCTAGTAACAGAAACAGTGGAACATCTTGGCTAGGGCTCTTTCTTCGATTCACTTTACAAGATTACAGCTGATTTAGGCTTCTTTTTCTTACATGACTGTGTTTTCTTGGTGCAAAGACATTGGCATTCACTCTTCCACATTGTGTATGTTTTGTCGTTTTCTGGTTCTGCTGATGCAGTAACATGTTTTCTGTCAAAAGCGTTTTACAGGCACACTACCCTGCTTGACAGAAACAGTGAGCTACAAGGATTTCCTGAGGAGAAACTTCCAGATGCAGTGTGTGAGATTTCTCATCTCCCAACCACATTAATTACATTATCTCCCTGAAACAACATTCTAAATGAAATCATTCACTGAAAGTCTTACACACAGTCCAGCTGTCTGGACTTCTCTAATGTTTCTGTCATCTATAAATAATTCACAGAAAGCCAACTGGGAGACTGCATACTCATTTTCTTCTCTCTCAATATCTGCCAGTCATGGATAAGGAAAGATTTTCAACCTGGCAGCCTAGAGGAGATAGAAGTTTATCAATTTCAAGTCTTCAAAAAATCTCAAGTGTGATTTTAATATGAAATGAAATTGGCTTTTGAAATAAAAGTATTTTAAAATAGATTTTTAAAATACTTTTTCTCTTCGTATTTATTTTGAAGTTCACTGAAGTCCTATTTTCACACACTTTATTATAACAAGAGGAAAAAAATATTCATTTGAAAGCAAAAAAGATAAGTGATTTCTACATAGCCACTCATTTTTGGAAGCTGAAGCTTCCAAAAAAAAAAAAAAAAGATAAGAAAAACCATGACAGCTGGAATAAAATCATGAGTATTAACAGTAATACAGAAAAGATGCAATACCTTGAAAAGACGGCACAGTCTATTAGAACAGAACAATACAGTTGCTTCCATAGGCAAAAAGATTGTATATATTGCTGCACCCAATAGTTAAATAACATGGATGAAATGTCATGCATACAAACCATGAAGTTATAGCTAACAGGACTTGTTATTTTGTTTTATATTTGCTTTCTTTGCACATTAACGCTTGGGGGGGTGGGATTTAATTAATTATGTCATCACTAGTAATTCCAGCCAAAAGATGAGGAG
This sequence comes from Atrichornis clamosus, assembly GCA_013400975.1. NCBI lineage: Eukaryota > Metazoa > Chordata > Aves > Passeriformes > Menuridae > Atrichornis > Atrichornis clamosus. Next base: position 4,009 of record WBMZ01014274.1, on the reverse strand, counting down.
GTTAAACTCAGATATGGCATTACTGAATTTGTTCTTACCTTCACCAGTTACAAATTTGGCTCATTATTAGTATTTTCATGTTGTGTCAAGTGACAAAAATACTTTTTGACCTTGTGATCAAAAGGCAAAATGCTTGCAATTTGCCTTTGAAAGACAAATGGGACATGTGGCTCTCTGAGTCATCTTTTTTTATAGTTACATGCTGCAAACTTTGATTATAAAAATGGGAATTTTGCCTGATGATTATAGTATTGGGCCAATCATAGACTTAATTTAGCTCAAAATTTATACAACTCCATTGAAACAATTGGTTGAATCTGTTTACACCCAAACTGATTTTGAATTTGTTCCTTTGAGAGACGGTATTTCCCTTCAGCTATTAGAAACTTGTCTCCCAAAGGTAGAAACATTATCATATCATTTGCACAAAGGAACAACATCAAATGCTGCATACATAAGAACAGAAAATTAAGTTTTAAAAGAGCTGCTTGCTTCTTTCTTTAAGGACTTTGAAGAAGAAAGTATACAAGTGTGACCTTATATTCCTGTACTTATGGGATGCTCCATGGAATGAGCAAGTTCCAGTTTTCACTTTTTCTCTCTCTTTACTGTAGTCCGCAAACATCTCTCCACAAATGCACACTTCAAACAGATCAAAAGATGTAGCACCCACAAAAATAGTAGTACTTCAATATGTTATTAAAATTCCTGCAGAAAAAAAAAAAATCTTGGTGACACTTCTGGAAAAAAACACAGTATTTGCTCTAACCATCATGTCATAGTAGGCATTTTTCTGCATCCTGAAATTGTGTTGGGGTTTTTTTCTCTCTTCTTCATTGTCTTGTTGCACGTATTGTTTTCCTGTTTCCTCTAGAGCTGAAATGAGTAAAATGCACAAGAGAGGGTCAATGAGAGTAAGAGTGAGAATGCAGCAATAATAGGAGCAATAAAAGCTGAATTTCAGTTCAGAGAAAACAGAAATATCTCTTTTGAGTATTCTTGAGAATAAAATTGAAGAAACTAGATTCATTCAGAGGCTTGACAGGATTAACTTGCTAACAAATACAATCTTTTAGCATCTCAGTGCTCTTATGAGCTAGTCTGAGAACCAGCAGTTTGGCTCTTCAATCAGTGATCAGTTTCTGCATATACAGCAGTATTATTATTGCTTTGGATTCTCACAAGGTAGAGTTGCACAATCCATTTAAAGTTAAGATTTTAATTTCTTAAATTACAATGAGATTTTCATTTAAACACACTATGTCATGAATATGCCCCCAAACATACTTTGATGGAACTCGATAGTCTATGGTGAATCCTCTTTAGAATATGAGGTCAGATTTGCATGTTTTATGTCTCCTGAAAGCAAGCATTACTGCTTCAGAAGTAATATGTGTGTTCATCAGACATTTGAAGAAGGAAGGCCTAAGACTCTTTGTCAAATATTTTCAGAGAACATTTTCAAATGTTTTATTAAGACTTAAAAAGGTGAGTTTTTTCTCAAGGAGGAAGAGAAAAAGGAAGCTATTAGTATAATTATCCATAGGTATAATACATATGTTAGGTGCTGTTGCATTTCATAGTGTAAAGAACATTTCAAGTGGAGATTATTTATCTGCTCTTCCAAACAATTCTTCCCTCTTCCTTTCTAAAAGGTGAATACAGGGAAAAGCAATTTTTCTTAAGATACGTGTCTCAGAATCTGTGTACTTGGCTGGTCATTCAGCTAGGGGAAACAATCTGTTCTTAGAAATAACCACATCTTTTATTGTCTCTTAGTCATTTGTACTTTAGAGTATAGTTGCATTCACTGTAGGCAGGGTTCAACATAACAAATGTAGGTCTTTCTATTTAAGAGATTCCTAAAATAGCTATCTAAAATAAATACAGAAGAATCAGCTGTGATCATCTGTCCATAATTAAGTCTGAAATTTGCAGAGTTGAATAACAGGGATAATAAGGATACCACAAAATTCTTATTTGCATAGATGCCACAGAAATATTTCCAATGTTTTGATTTAAAGCAGTTACAAAGATTTTGATGAGTGGTGCTCCTCGGTGGCCATTATTGGGACCAGCACATTTTAAAATCCTTGTTGGTGATATGGACATTCGGATTGACAACACCAAAATGTTTGGTGCTGTCAGCACATGGGAGGGAAGAGATGGCCTTCAGACAGACCTTGACAGACTTGAGAAATGAGCCTGCGGGAATCTCACAAAGTTCAACAAGGCCAAGTGCAAGGTCCTGCACCTGACTTGGCACAAGTACAGGGTGGGCAGAGAATGGATTGAGACTATCCCTGGGGAGAAAGACTTGCAGGTGTTTGTGGATGAAAAGCTCAACATGACTCATCACTGAGCTGTCACAGCCCGGAAGCCAACTGCATCCTATATCAAAAACAACAAGTCAAGGAAGGTGATTCTTCTGCCTTTGCTCTACTCTTGTGAGACCCCACCTGGAGTGTTACATCCAGCTCTGGGGCCCACAACACAAGAAAGACGTGGACATCTTGGATTGAGTCCAGAGGAGGGTCACTAAGTAGATCACAGGTCTGGACACCTCTCCTATGAGGCAAGGCTGACAGTATTGGGGTTGTTTTAATACTGGAGAAGAAGAGGTTTTGGGGATACCTTAGAGCAACCTTCCAGTACTTGAAGGGGCCTTACAAGAAGGCTGGAGAGGGACTTTTCACAAGTGTGATAGGACAAGGGGGAATGGTTGTAAACTGTCAGAAAGTAGATTTAGATTGGATATTAGGAAGAAATTATTTACTGTGAGGGTGGTGAGGCACAGGAACAGGTTGCCCAGAGACGTAGTGGATGCCCCCCACCCCTGGAAGTGTTCAAGACCAGACTGGATGAAGCTGTGAGGAACCTGACCTAGTGGAAGACTCCCTGTTCATGGCAGGGGAGTTGGAACTAGATGACCTTTAAGGTCCCTTCCAATCCAAACCTTTTTATGATTCTATAATTTTGGCAGGGAAATAAATTTTATTTCCTTCAATTACTCTCAATGGCTAAACAAAATGTGGTGTCAGTCAAAAAATCCTCAAAGTCATACCTATTAAAAACCACAAGATTATAAGCAGTATTATGCCACTTGATAGACAGAGTTACTCTTAAACATACAATTCTTATCATAAAATCTCTCAAACAACAAGTTTTTAGAATAAGCTGCTAGCACTTGTCAAAATGTCTTAGATTCTACTTATAGTATTGTCTTTAAAGAATGTAAGTGTTGGACTTAGGGAAGAAATAAAGATTTCTCTCCCAGTACTGACAAGGTCGGCATTTATGTCATATAAGATGAATTGTGGCATTCTTCCTTTCTCTGTCAGCGTTTATGGATCTCTTCTCTCTTCTTTTGTCTCTGTTTTTGTTAAAATTCTCAAGATCTATAATCAGTTGCTGAGAGGAGCATTTTCCATTCTTTTTGATACGTGCTGCATATTTAGGTCAACTATAACATGATGCACAGTGATCTCATATACAGAAAGAAATAGCAATCTTAAAGATTTCCATAGAAATTATAACAAACAAGTCTAGTATAGTTGTTGAACATAAAATCTTGTTCCTCTTGCTGTCTCACTCTTCGCTTCCTTATCATTACAAAAAATTTCTTCAAAGAAAGGTTTGTCAGGCATTGGAAAAGGATGCCTGGGGAAATGGTTGAGTCACCTTCCCTGGAGGTATTTTTAAAAACTGTGGATGTGGCACTTAGGGACAGGGTTTAGTGGTGGATATCTCAGTGCTCAGAGAATCGTTAGAGATATTTTTCAACCTAAATATTCCCATGATTCTTTGATTCTAGTCTATCACGCTTTAATATCTAAGGTTCGAAAATCAAGTCCATGAGATGTAAAGTAACTGGACAAAATTTTGTTAACTTATGAAACAATTCATCTAAAAAGAAGACTTCGACACTGAAAACAGTCATAAGATGCACTTCTTGCACCATGTGCTGAAACCGTGTTTCTATAACCTTTTTTTGCTTTTTTTGTGGTTT